>CM076569.1:111345082-111617753 GCA_034641835.2 Pinus albicaulis
ATTGTTTTTTTCCCCTTATTTTCCAGTCTTTCGAAGGGGAGGTATTTCTGATAGCTTGATGAAATTGCAGGCTTAGGGAGGCACCCCATACAATATCTAACTGATTTAGATTTGAAGTGTCTTTTTGTTCTCCCAAGCATTCTTTTAACTGGAATTTTATCTTAGCCGTTACAACCTTGGCATCATGCTGTGTGTTCCTAAAAATTATGTTGTTTCGCTCTAGCCAGATCTGCCAGCAAGAGATTTTAGGAAGGGAAGACCAAGCCGCTTCAATCACTTTGTTTTTGGGAGGAGGGTCGGGATAAATGTTATGCCAATTTGCAAAGAGATCAATTATGGAGATGGGAAGAAAAAAATTGGGGTTCCAATAATCCATCAGTTCACTCCAAATCTGCATAGCGAATTTACAATTTAACATGAGATGGGTGGCATATTCCACATTCTCTCTGCACAAAGGGCACCTGGACGGGCCATGAAGTCCACGTTTCTGCAATTTATCATCGGTGAGGATTTTTCTGTGGCATAAAAGCCAACAGAACATGTCAATTTTGGGCAGAGAGGAGAGGCACCAGATCGCATTCCATGGAGCAGGGTCAGGTGGAACATGCGGTCTCAATGAGAGTTTTGAGTAGCATTGTGCTACGGTGTAACCAGCTGACAGCGAACCCCATCCACACGTATCCCTTCTACACGCATGTGTAGGATCAATACCATTCAACAGAGAACGAAGGCAGCCGCAATTGTGAAGTAGCTCCAGAGGCAAGTCAATAAAGTTCCAACCTGCCCAGCGCATCCCAGACCATGTGGAAATATCCCACAGAGTGGATTTCCCTGAAGCAGTCAACCAGCTGCATAGCGCATTCAAGGAGGAGCATTCACCAATCGGAGCTCGATCCATGATGCGATTAGTCCAAATATTTATATTTCTACCACTTCCAGGGATCCAGTAAGCATTGGAGCGGATCAGGGGGCGGCTTTGGAGAAGATTCTTACAAAGGGAGAGATGCCTTAGGGGAGAGGCCCATCCAGGCAGCAAACTCTCTTGCCTTTGAAATATTTCCTCCATAGTGCTAATTGGGCCCAGCTAGGCTTGGGCACAATGATTTTCCAAAGTGGTTTGGCTCCCATGGCAATGTTTTGAAGGGAGAGATTCTTGAAGTTTAAACCCCCTTCCATTAGAGGCTTGGAGACAGTCTCCCAGTTAACAAGTGGGATTTTCCTCTCATTTTGATGGCTCCCTTCCAAAAGAATTTGCGAATGTGCTGGTCCATTTTCTGAAGAATGCCAATTGGAGCAAGGAGTACTGAGAACTGAAATAAGGGGAGGCTGTTGAGCACAGCTTTGATGAGAACTGTCTTTCTCGCAATATTAAGCTAGGTGAATCCCCATGCCTGGAGTTTATTCTTGAATTTTTCCACTTGGGGGAGCCAATCTCTGATGTAGGCCCGCTTGAAGAAGACAGGGAGCCCAAGATATTTAAAATAGGTTCAAGATGAGGAGGCTGCAAAGCCAAAACATCTAGCAATGGAATTAAGCAGGTTGGGCATAGTATTCCAACAGTAAATGTGACATTTCCCCTTGTTGAGGCTACTTCCCGACTCCATACAAAACTTGTCTAGTGCTTCTTTAAATCTGTTGGCCGAGAGGATCGATGCAGCCCCCAGCAGCAAAGTATCGTCTACAAGGAGGGCATGATTGATGCTTTTAACTCCTCTTGCTATGCAAATCCCTGAGATCTCTTGCTCTTGCATTTTCTTGTTAAGGTGGAAACTAAGAACGGAGGCTTGGAGGACAAATAGAAGAGGAGAAAGGGGACACCCCTGCCTTAGTCCTCTTGAGGCTTTGAAAAAATCAGCAGCTCTGCCATTTACTAGGGGATCAATCGAGGGCTCCAAGATGTAGGCCCGGATCCAGCTTATAAAACTCTCACCAAATCCAAACTTTTGCAGAACATTCAAGAGAAAACTATGCCTAACACGATCGAAAGCATTTGCTAAATCCAGTTTGACAACCATACCTTTTTCCTTGCATTGCTGGCTCGAAAGGATTTCCTCTTGAACTAAGATGAAGTTGTCCACTAGCTGTCTACCGTGGATAAAGCCCCCTTGATTCTCTTGTATGATTTTGGGAAGAAGATATTTCAGCCTGTTAGCGATTACTTTGGTGATTAGCTTGTAACCAGTGTTGCAAAGAGAGATGGGACGAAATCTGTTGAAGGAGCTGGCGCCTTTCTCCTTGGGGATGAGTGCAAGGAACGTAGAGTTTTTACTTCCTCCAATTTTCTGACAAATTTTGGGATTGTGTAGAGAAGTTTTCCGGTTTAATCGCATCCATTCTTATTGATTTCGACGTTTCGAACCCAGCCAACGAGGTTCATCATCAGGAAAAGATCCATAGGTAAGAACTGATCTCACATTTGAGGTATAAATAGTGATGGAAGAGTGTGGAAACAAGGGAGGCTGACCTAAATTTTTATTTAATATTAATCAATTTATTATTATTATTATTTCTTTTTTATTTTATTTTATTTTTATTTTTATTTTTATTTATTTTATTTTATTTTTTATTTTTATTTATATATTTATATATTTATTTTTATTTTTTATATTTTATTTTATTTTATTTATTTATTTATTTATTATTACTATTATTTTATTTATTTATTATTATTATTATTATTTTATTTTATTTTTTTTAATTGTAAAAAGTTGATAATGTAATTCCAATTCAAATTAAATATTTTATTATAATTAATTTTTGATTTTAATTAACTACTAAGTTAATAATAATGATATATAAATTATTATTAGGATGTTAATTAAGACATATATGATTATTAAAAGTATTAATTATAAAAATTGTGGGGATTCTTGTGTAGTTTAATTTGAATTTTATTTATTTAATTATAAATTGATATATGAGTATTTATATATTAATTAAACCCTTAACATTGTTATTAGGCTTAGTTTAAGAGAAAATTAAAGAATTGGGAGGGTGAAGGTAATATCCAATTAAGATGAATGTGAGAAGGAAGAGTTAACGGGGTTCCAAACATAGGGGAGGGGGTGATATTGAAAGTGATGAGAACCACGGGGAACTAAAAAACAAAAAACTGTGGGGGGGGGGGTGGTGTAGGTGAGTGGGAGGCAAAACAGGGATAGGGAGAGAGATGCAAGACAGGGAAGGGACAGAATTAGGTATTGGAGCGAATGTTTATTAAGGTAGGAATCCAATTATCACTAATTTTCCATCCATCATCACAGTTGAGGTTATCAGGGTGTTTCCTAATTTCAATGGCTTCTCTAAATTTCGTATGGAAATAGTGATCAATTTTAGCCAAAACCTGGGAATTTTCAATTCAAATGTGATGATTGGTTTTGTCGGAATGTTCAGCTAAAGTTGAAGTTTTGAGGCGGTTATGTTTGATGTCCGCAACATGCTCTTGAATTCTGGTTAAGATGGATCGCCCAGTCTCTCCAATGTATGGTTTTCCACATGAACACGGGATTAAGTAAACCCCTTTGTGGCATCTAGGATCAATTGGATCTTTGACAGATTTGAGATAATTGTTGATGGTGTTTAATGGTTTAAAAGAAGTTCTAATGTTGTTTTTTCTTAGAATATGAGATATTTTGTCTGTGATGCCTGCTATGTAGGGTAAGTGAACCTTGCCCATTGTATCATCCATTTTTGACTTATTTTTAGGATATTTTTCAGCATTGTTGAAGGCTTTGATTATTTGGTTTCTCTTATACCCATTGTTCTCAAAAACTCTCATGAGATGGTTTTTCTCTTGTTCAAAGTGATCTTGATCTGATATGCGCACAGCTCTGGTTGCCAAAGTGTTGAGAACCCCAAGTTTTTGAGTCGGATGATGATGGGAGTTGGCATGCAGGTATTGTTCAGTGTGGGTTTTCTTTCGATAGACTTGGTGTGAAATAGAGCCATCCTAGTTTCTGGTGATGAGAATGTCAAGAAAAGGAATACTGTTATTTTCTTCTATCTCCATGGTAAACTTGGGATTTTTGGACCATTTTATAGAGATCTTTTTCCACAATTTTCCAGCAGGATTAAAGAAATCTGGCGAAGAATCCATCCGGTCCTGGGGCTTTGTCTGGGTCCATGGAAAAGAGGGCATTCTTGACTTCAGCCTTGGTGACTTTAGCTTCTAGATGATGGTTCATCTCAGCTGTGATTGAAGGGGGAACCCAGTCAAGAAGACAAAAATTCTGAACCAGATTCACATCCTCACTATACAAATTTTTGAAATGTAGAAAGGTTGCTCGTTTGTTGCTTGCAAAATCCTTGTGATTGGTAGTTTCTCCCTTGATTTCAACAATGGAATTGAAGCATTTTCTGGCTTGAGCTTGCTTGTGAAAGAAAGAGGAATTTTTGTCTCCTGCTTTGAGCCAAAGGCAGCGAGACTTAATCCTCCAAAATTCTTCTTTCGCTAGGCAGGCTTTATGGAAGTGCTATTGAAGTTGGGCCTCCTTATCGAGGATTTCTCTGGTTACATCTGCCTCTTCCGATAGCATATGATGTGCATCTAGCTGATTTTGGAGATTTTTCCTTTTAGCTGCTGGATTGGGAAGGATTTTGGCCCAACTTTTTAGAGCAGCTTTCGTTCTTCTGAGATTTTCTTCCCACACATAGAATGGAGATCCATTCACTGGCTGAGACCAACTTTCCTTAACTATCTGCAAAAAATTGGGTTCCTTGACCCAGAGGGGGCTAAATCTGAAGGGGGTGGGGCCAAGATCAGGGTGGGCCTGAAGCTCAAGCTTGATGGGATTGTGATCAGATATGCTGCAAGAAAGGATTTTCATACTAGCTTCTAATCCAAGCAAAATAAAGGAAATTTGGACAAAAAATCTATCAAGCCTTGCTGCAATGTGGCCTGGGCCTACTCTTTTATTTGACCAAGTATGCTTACCAGAAGAGGGCTTGATATCTATCAGATCCCAATCCCGCAGTAGATCCTCTGCCCATTCCCTTGCCGGATCTCGCACAATGCATCATCCTCGCTTTTCTGAAGAGTGCAATGTGAGATTAAGATCACTGGAAATAATGATGTTGTCCAGATTCCCAAGGTCTGCTTGGCTTCTTATTGAGTCCCAACAGGCCTTTTTTTCTCCAGCATTGACTGGCACATAAACATTGAAGAGACAAAATGTCTCTTTAGTAACGAGACGTTGCATTTTTAGCAGCAGCCAGTGAGTATTTGAAGTCTTAGATACTAACGAAAACTTTCTATCATTCCAAAGAGTGCCCAGCCCTCCAGAGGCTCCGCGGGCTGAGACAGCTTTTGCTTTACTTTTACTCCAGATTTTTTTACTTGTTTGGAGGAAGTCTGAGTCCTCCATCTTGGTCTCCTAGATAAGGAATATGTCTGGGGCTTCTATTCTTATTAAGTTTCTTATGGCTTCTTCCTTGATTCTTCTCCCCATACCCCTACAATTCCAAGAGACAATTTTCATTATTCACCTTTGTTCTGGTGGGCTCCCTTGGAGCCTTGAGCCTAGTTTCTCACCATCTTCGGCTTTTTTGCTAACAACTTCTCCAGAGTTAGTTGGCTGCCCTGTAACTTATCCTTGTACGTTTCCTGCTCTCTTTTCTCCCGATCTGTTTTGCGGCCTCTTGCAGATCTCCTTACAGAGGTTTGGGAGTCACCTATTTCTCCATCCTCCTCTGAGTCGTCCGACTCTTAGTCCTCTTCCTCGAATTTGACAGGGTTTCCTTTTGAGCTTTCTGCAACACTTGCATCCTTGGAAGAGATAGAGAGGTTACCTTTATCTAGAGACACTGCCTTTTGGACCACGACCTCCTGGGTTTCCTCTATCTGCGATCTTAGAGGATCAAAATTATTTTCTTGAACCGGCTTGGGCGGGGGCTGCTTGGCAGAGGCCTGGTGAGGACCTTTGCCATTAGGGCCTCCCGGCTTTTGAGTCTTGTGAGAATTTTTGGAGCGCTTGAATTGATTCCAGCCGTCCTCCTTCCCCTGCACAGCCTCGCTATTGGATGGACAACCTCTGGCGAAGTGGCCATAGACATGGCATTTCCAGCATTTGAAGGGTAGTTGCTCATAGTCCAGTTTTTGCAGATGCGTCCAGCTTCCGACGTTGATTTTAATGGCCTCCGGCAGCCCCACCTCTAGATCTACTTCTACGCATATTCTGGCACAGTCATATTGGTCCTTATTATTTACTCAATCTATGAATTTCCCAAGGGCATTTCCAATGCGCTTCAAAGAGTCCCAATTCCAGCAATGAATTGGGAGATTTGGGAGCCTAACCCACACTGGGACCGCTGTGGGCACATCCACTGCTGGATCGAAATCCGGTGTCCATTTATTTAGGTACAAACCCTAAGGGCCCATGAAGTAGGGGTCGTTTTGGAAGATCATATCTTTATCATCCTTTGAAGAGAATTCAAAGAGGAAGAACCCTCTCCCCAAAAAATAAGAGGTAACACTTTCTTTGATCAATGACGGCTAGTTTTTGATGACCCAACTCTTAGTGGTTTTGGGGGATGGTGGCCATAGCCCAGTGAACTGGCCGATGAGAGCTCGCTCGGCCAAAGATAATGCAACCTGGTGTTAGCTCCCTGTAATCAGCAAGATTGGAAAAGTCCGACAGTAGGGAGAACACCGTTTCAACCACTTTGGGATTCTAGGATCTAGCCCTCCTGAATCCGAAGAGGGATCTCTCCAATAAGTGTAAAGATGGATTTATCTTGAAGGTTTTGGGTAATGATATTAGGCTAGTTATGACGGCCGAGGGTTTTGTTTTGTTTTTGGATGGTTGAGCATGATTATTATTTGAGTGGAAAGTTCTAAATGCAAAGAGTTTCAAAGGTGAGAAGTTGCAAGCAAATAGAACAAGCTTTGGCCAAAAATATGGATGTTTTGCAGGTTTTAGTCCATTGGGCTATAGAGTCATAATAGGGTTTAATTGAAACAACCAGGTTCAAGAGTGGTCTATGGGGCAAGTCATATATGTCTAAGGATCTCTTTAAAGTTGATTTATGGAATGAAATGAAACAATAACAACGGGAATTAAACAGATGAAGAACAAAGAGCAGCCCAGGATCTGGTAAGTACTTTGAAACTAGCCAGCCTTTGACAAACTCTTAAGAAAGACATAAAAGCAATCTAGGATCTGGTAAGTACTTCGAAACTAGCCAGCCTTTGATATACTTTCAATAGAAAACATTTAAAAACACAAAGGGAAACACAAATGATAACAAAGAATGGTCTAAGATCTGGTAAGTACTTTGAAACTAGCCAACTTTCAACACATTCCTAGGGAAACTTTCAGTCAATCTTTAGAGATAAAAATAGGACCAGGGCTCACCATATCTTCCTTAGTTCATCTTCACTTAACATGAAATGAAAATAAATTTCAAGAATAACAATTATCTAAGACAGGAGGACGAGGGAATGCTAGCATTCCTACTGCTTGAACTGAATTAAATCATTCCTAAATAACACAATTCAAAAGAAAACATTTAGATAAAGCTTATCAGTTAGAGAAGGGTACTGATATACAGTAAATCCTAACTCTATGCTTGATGTTATTTATAAGAGAAAATGGAAAAAGTGGAAACAGAAATAAAATAACGATTTACAATAAGAAAAACATCACCGTCGACATAGACCAAGATCCCATAAATCAGCTTGTATTGATGCTTCAAACCAGTTACAGCTTTAAGTCCAGTGTTTCAGGTTAGCAATCATCTTCACTTCTCAGCCTAACTTATCTAATCACAAGCAGAGCTTCAAGAGCCCGTGAACACTATTTACAAGCAGAAGTCTCAAAGCTCAAGTATATTTCAAAGTTCTGCAACCAACATTTTCTCATCTTCTACAGGAATATTTATAGAAGGAATGAGGAGGTGGGAGAGGATAAAAGATCTCCCAGGGAATTTAATACAGACTGAAGGCTTCTCGGCCTTTGAGGGGCTCGATGAAGAAGCTTACATATGTGTGCTCTGTATTAAATGTTTTACATTAATATTTAAGCTCGATGGGAGCTTTTGTTGACTTTTAAGGCTCTGTGTCATGTTGTAGTAACTCTGCTGATATTTTTGCATTAAGTTATTTGGCAGAATTAACTATTTGGGCTGCGCTGAAGTAAATATCTTTTCTCTGCTCAATAACTTCGGCCTCTGTTTGAAAGCTTTGAGGCAACAGGTGGCTTTGTGGTAGCTGAGAGGAATCAATTGGCCTCTGTTGTGGCGGTGGAGGCCTTTCTGTTTGATGATCATTTGATTTGTCTTTAATTCTGTTTTAATTTGGAGGATTAGGCTTTTGATAATCAATCTTAGCCGTAATCCCCAAACTGTCTTCAATCTTCTGTTCTGTTGTGTTTTGTCTTTGACACTGATACTCTCTTAATTATTTAATGCATTGTTGTGTGTCTTGTTGATGTGCAGGGCTGCACAGGGCTCATATGGCATCAAGGCCCATGAAGCATTGACGAGACGTGGAGTTTGAACCCTTGTAGTTCTTTCCCTTTGATAAACAGAAGTCCAGAGGACTGTCACCCTCGGCTTTCTTTTCCTTTATTATTATGGGAAAAACATTTGAAACCTGCAAAATACACACAAATGTCATGAAATCCTACGTTATTGGGTTTTACTGCTTCAGAGGGTGTGGGGAGGAGCGTGGTCGTTGGATGGCATCATCCAACAGTGGGGATTCATTTGAGGAGGTCAAAAGGAGAGCAGAGGGAGAAAATATGTCAGAACTGTTGATCGCGTAGAGATCGACGATCAAGGTGAATTGAGAGGAACATTATGCAAATGATCAATTTATAAAGAAATGGAAAAAATTCGATGAAATAAGGTTAAAAAACCTTTGTTAGGAGGAGAGTATGGTTAAAAATGAAGTTGGGGGGTCGGGATGAATACAAGTCGTCGGATGAGATCGGCCTACGCGATCAACGACAAAGATCACGCATTGAAAACCTTCGGTGAAGGCGGAGGGCGATAATGTATGGCCTGATCAAATCTGGGCTATTGATTGACAAATATCAACGGCGGAGAGTATGCACGATGAATCATAAAGGAAAGAGGGAAAGTGGTTTTGGGCTGCAAAACAACTGTTTTCGCGCGGAAAAAGGGTGGGTAGGCAGTTTTGCCTTTTGGAACGCGATATGTGTCCCCGCCCGACACGTGGCCTTAGAAAACCACTTACATCGCATAATTTTTAAGAATTATACTTCGTGCTTAAAGTTGCGCGACTCGGGACGTGGGCTGTCAGATCAAGGGTCTCAAATCTGACGGTGGGAAAGTGAACGTGATACGAGGTAGATGTGCGGATGGTATCGAGATAGGCGGTTTCATTCTAGGCCATTAGATACAAGATTTGAATGGCAGAGATTGAATTTTGAAGAGGGCAGGACCCACAGGAGGCAGGCCCTGTCAAGTTAATATGAGCCGTTGGATAGAACAGATGAACGACTAGGATTAAATCTGAGGAATGAACGAAATAATATAATGGTGGAAGGGGGGTTAATGAGGACCATTGATCTATAGAGATCAACGGTCGGGATTTGGTTCAAAACATTAGAACGCGGGGCACATGATTTTACACCAAAGTCGGGAAAGGCATCCTGGACCATCCGATCTGGACACGTGGATGGTCCAGATGCAATCAGAGGCAAAGGCATCGGCGGGGAAAATAAATTGGAGGGGCCGATGTGATTAATTGAGGACCGCCGATCTGCAGATCAAATCGATGGGCAAAGAGCTCATCGAGGTTTGACCAATCGGAGGTGGGGAAATATTTGATGCACTTTGACGAAATCTTGCGATGCGATTAAGCGCCGATCATTGATCGGCTTTAGATCAACGGTCAACATCGTTGCAGGACTTGCATTGGCCGAAAACCCTTTATAACATGAAAAAACCCAAAACTTAATATAAACAAAGGTTTTATGCGTCAGGGCGGGTTTATATATACGAAATGGATAGGCGCCCGATTGCAAGGCCTTGGTCTATATGGAATGATAATAGGCCCGGGGCTTATGCATATGAGGGCCAATTGCAATCAGAGGTCGGGCTTGGGCTTTTCAATCTAACCATTCGAATTTTGCGATGCGATTGGCGCTCAGGTTTTTAACTCTTGGTCCCGGGTGAAGTTATATGGAGTAAAAGCGAAGGGCAGAGTTTATATGACGGGGCTCAATCACATCAGAGAAATGATGCGGGTCTTTCAATCTACCCATTTTTTCATTAAAAAACATAACTCCAGTGCATTTAGACCAAAACTTTAGGTAAGTGGGTTTTATGACTTTAGAAAGAAAAAAGGTGACTGGGAATGGATTATTACAATGTTTTAAGCACTGAATTCAGACGTAAGGGTTATATGAAATAATAATAGAATTGGAGGATATAAACATAGGGCTTAATCGCATCGGAACTTTTGGCATGGCACAAAGACTTGCGCGCTCTGAATTTTGTGATGTGATAAGCGCTTAAATGGTTTAGCGCTTGGTTCCAGCACCAAGGCGTATAATGGGGAAGTGTTTAGGACTTTGGCCCAAGGGGCCTTAAGCCTGTGGTAAAAAAACTTATTTTTTATGAAAATTTTCCAAGTTTTCAATGGATTTGGGGGTTTCGACAGAGTTTAAAAAGGAGTTTTAAACTCTGTAAAGGGGATTTCATGAAAGGTGAATAGGGGAAAATGAAAAATAGAGGAATTTATGGGAGTGAAAAGGGTAAAAAATGAAGGTTAGTTTTGTGGTGGAAGGAGGAAAAAAATGGTCTTTGCAGCAGTATTTTCACTTATGGAAACAACAGAATTTCAGAGTATGAAATGGAAACAGCAGTGAAGATTAAGAATAATGACTAGATGCCTTCATGAGTCTTCAAGAGATAACACTTTTTGCAATAAAATTTGTTCCTTGAAGGCTCCAAAATCATTTAGCCACCATTTGGTATGACAAATTTTATTGGTGGCTAACAGTGGCTCCACTTGGGGATGGTGCCTTCTTGAAGGCATCAAGAACTTCAGACTTGCATCCTTTGGGAGGCTGATTAGTGCTTCATCCATTAGGCTGCCCTTCCTTTGCTGGGATGATCTTGCTCTTAAAATATGTTAGTAGTCACGGAAAACAATGGATCTTTATCAACACAAGCTTTCTACATACCCAATCCTACTGATCTAACATTTTTTCTTCTTTAGAGTGCACTTGGATTGGCAAACTCTTTTCACAACATTTTATTATTTTGAAAGCATAAAACTAATCTAATTCTACTCCTTATTTCTCCATGAACTCAGATTAAACAGTTGAGTCCATATGATTCTCTACCTAATCTATCAATCTGTTAGGATTAAATAGTCTAACAGATTTTTATTCTCTAAATTCTATAACAGAAATTCAAAAGCACACAAGTTAGGATTGAACAGTCTAACCTAATGCTAATCTATGGCATAAAAACAAGCTGCACATAGACATTATTTTGTAGAAAATTAAATCAAAATGGAAGGCTTAAGATCTGAAAGTTCAAAGCACTTCCTTCATCTTTTTACAGCTCTGTTTTTGCCTCTTGTTTGAGCTGTTCTTCCTTTGTTGACTGGTTCAGATTTTGAGCTGATTAGAACCAGTTTTTACCTCTGATCTTGACTCAAGAAATAAACATATTTGAATCATCTCTCATGGAAACTTAAGTTTAGATTTTGAACATATTCGAACCTTTAATTTCTAGCCTAATCTACCTACTGATAAGCCAAGATTAAACAGTTTGGCAAATCGAATTCACTAATCCTATCAGCAGTAAATTTAAAACTAATTAGTGAAGATTAGGCTGTTTGACTAACTAGAAGTGTGTCTTTCAGGAGTGGCATTTAAGCTTGCACACTTTCAGATTTGTTTCTCTTTTTGTTGGTATGGGGCTCTACCTTTATTGTTTTTACAATCTGCCCTCTTTTCTTTCTTTCACTGTTTTTGTATTTTTGATTTTTCTAACTTTGAATGCAATGGTGGATGAAATATTTATAATGAGAAAAAAGATAAAAAGGCTTTCAGAACATAACATGGATCAAGAGAAGTAATGCTTGAGCATCCTGCCATTGATAGGACCTCCAAACAAGTCTGCTCCATTCAACTCCTGCAAGAAAAATGCATTATTACCAGCAGCTGAATGAATGAGATAAGGGCCAAGCCATAAGTTGTCAAATTTTTCGTGCTTGCCCTTGTCTTCTCTCCTTGAGTCCCACTTTAAAACTTTGTCCCCAACATTGAAATTGCTGGCCTTTGTTCTTCTGTCGAAAATCTTTTTAATGATGTCCTGTTTCTGTAATTCTTTGTTATATACCTCCTCTTTGGTTTGCTGAAGGTGAACAGTCTGATTTATCCTTCTGATCATGTCATTATCTTTAGACTGAACCTCTTGAATTAACTTCATAACTGGCACACCAAGGCTGGTAGGAAAGATTGCATCAGTGCCGTACATGAGCTGGTAGGGTGACATACCAATATATTTCTTCAAATTTAATATGTCAGCCCAAAGTGCATGCATAAGCTTTGTGTGCCAAGACTTTTTGTTGTCCTCCAACAACTTCTTGATTATTTTCACTAAACTCTTGTTTGAGGATTCTGCAATTCCATTACCTTGTGGGTGATAGGCCGTGGAATGCCCCAATGTTATCTGATACTTGTGACAGAACTCAACCATCTTCTTTGATCCAAATGTTGTTGCATTATCAGTAATGATCTTGGTAGGATAGCCAAATCTAGAGAGAATATTAGTCTCCATAAATTTCATAATGACAGAATCATTGGCTTGCCTACAAGGAATGGCTTCTATCCATTTAGTGAAGTAGTCTATGGCAGTGAGAATCCATTTATGTTGAGCTGAGGATGATGGATGGATTTCACCTATGAAGTCAAGTCCTAACTGTTGAAAAGGGGCTTCAACAGTGATTGGATGCAGAGGCAGCGATAGCAACTTCCTTTTGCCTTCAAAAAGTTGACATTTATGACAGGAAATTATCATCTTGTGTACATTAAGAAAAAGAGTAGGCCAATAGTAACCAGCCCTCAAGATTTTGTTGGCTGTTGTCTTCTAGTATAAATGGCCTCCACACTCTCCTTCATGGAACTCGTGCTTAACCTTCTCTGCATCATACTCAGGCAAACATTTAAGCAAAATACCACTTGCATTTTTCCAATAAAGACATCTATCTATAATGCAGTAGTTTACAGCTTTCAACTTTAAGAACCTTGCCTTTGTTTTTGTCAAACCAAGAGGTGTATTTAAATTAAGCAAAAAATAAAGAATATCAACATACCAAGAGGAATTCATAAAATGATCTTCAACAATGGGTGTTGAGATTTCCTCTTGTTCATCTAAAGCATTAATAATATTAATATCAAGAACTTCAAAATTGGATTCAGCCATCAATCTAGCCAGACCTTGGCCTTTTATGAGTTTAGTGGGTTTTATCTCTAAATCATATTCAAGAATAACAACAATCCACTTACCCCTCTTACCATCTGGGTCTTGTGTTAAAATGTATTTCACAACTAAATTTGGGACAAAGGCAATGATATGTGAGTGCAAGATGTATACTCTAAAGTCTTTCAAAGCCTTAACCAAAGCAAAGGCTTGCTTTTCCATAATGTTATACTTCAAAGGGGCATCTCTCAAAGCCTTGCTGAAGAATGCAATAGGCTGCTTTTGTCCTTGTGGATTTTTCTGCAAAAGGATAGCAGCTATTGTATGTTCTGATGCAAATGAAAAAATATAAAAATCTTTTGAAAAATCGGGACTTATTAGAACCGGTGTTTTAGTTAACGCTTGTTTCACCAGCTCAAAGGAATTCTTTGGTTCCAAGGTCCATTTTACCCCTTTCTCCTTCTTCAGCATGTTTGTAATGTTCCTGAGGAGCTCAGCCAAGTTGGGGATGAACCTTCTCAAGAAGTTAATCTTTCCAATGAAAGATTGCAACTCCTTGATGTTTGGAGGATGAGAGATTTTCAATATGGCCTCAATCCTCTTTGGATCTATCATAATACCCTCTTTTGAAATAATGTGTCCAATAATCTTACCTTCTTGGAGACCGAAAAGTGTCTTCTTAGGGTTCAAAGATATCCCAAATTTCCTGCATCTCCCTAAGACTGTTCTTAAATGTGCTAAGTGCTCTTCATATGTCTTTGAAAACACAGTAACATCATCAAGGTATATAATGATGAAGTAGCCTAGCTCTTCGGAGAATGCTATGTCTATGGCTCTCTGAAAATTTGCTCCAGCATTCATTAGACCAAAGGGCATTTTCACATACATGAAAGTGCCTCATGGTGTAGTAAAGGCTGTCTTTAATTGATTAGCAGGGTGAACTAAGATCTGATTGTACCCTGAGTAGCCATCAAGCAAAGAAATTCTTCTAGACCCTACCACCCTTTGTAAAATATGATCCATCTTAGGTAAAGGGTAGTTGTCTTTTAATGAAGCTTTGTTTAAGTCTCTAAAGTCTATACAAAGCCTGATCTCTCCAGTTTTCTTCCTAAATGACACTAGATTATACACCCACTCAGAATATCTAATAGGGACAACAATACCAGCTTCATACATTTTCTTGATTTCCTTCTCAACCAAAGGCAACTGAACAGGGTTAATTCTGCGCAGTTTCTGTTTGAATGGTTTTTGGTTTTCCTTGAGAGGGATTTTGTGTTGTATTATTTCAGTGTCATAGGATTTAAGATCTTCATAACTCCATGCAAAAACATAAAAAAATTCTTTAAACATCTATATGTACTTGAGTTTAATATGAACTGGTAAAGTCATAGACAGTTTGATCAACATAGGTTTCAACTCACTACCTATATTGCACTCTTTCACTTCAGTCTCTACAGGCTCCAGTTTAGGCTTCTTGGCCACGTCGTTAAAATCGAACAACTCTTCTAAAGGGGCCAGACCCCTAGGAAAACTGTGATCTTGGGACTTCAGGGTTTCTAACTCCCCTGTTTCTAACTCTGCAGTCACCTTTGTTTTGTTTTTAAGTTTGTTGGATAGTAGATTTATATTAGCAAGCTCAGGAGACGGTTCTTCTTCACCAAGAAAATTTTCTTCACTGTTGCAGTCTGTATCATAATCTGAATCCGAACTATGTAGTTCGAATTCATTTCTGAATTGCATGAAGTCTTCTATTTGTTTTTCTCCGTTGAATACTTGCCAATACTTTTCGTTATCAGGAACAGCTGGTCTGAATTTAATTTGAGTTGTGCAGTCTTGGGTTTCGTATGGCATTAAGCATGTTCTAGCTACAAAAGCTAAACTGTGGGCCGCGTTATTTCTTTTCCTTGGGACAAAAATTACCTAGTATTCCTCAAAAGTTTTTAAAAGATCCACGACATCGTTTCAATAGGCCCTAAGTCTTGGGTGATTCGCGTTGTATTCCCCGTTGACTTGCCTAATGATTAATTCAGAATCCCCATACGCTTTAACTCTTTTGGCTCCTAACTTTTTCAATAGATGTAAGCCTAAAAGCAGGGATTCATATTCCACTATGTTGTTAGAACACTGAAAGTTTAATTTAAAGGAAATTATTTTTGTGTGCTTGTTTTCAGTGTTGCAAATCCAGACCCCTGCACCAGCGTTAGTTCTAGTGCATGACCCGTCAAAATACATACTCCACAGAGGACTATTTTCGGTTTCATCTTGGTTACTGTCCTCTTCAACTAACGTGCTTTCTAATTGTTGTTGAATATCAGCACTTAGTTGAATTTGTTTCAACTCCTCAGGTTTTTCGTTGTGTTGAGGGTTGTTTTCTTGATTGTCAAGGTTTAAGAGCAATGGATGCATGACTTGTAGCTCAAGACCTGTGTTGGGTTTGCTAATATTTTCAAATGAAACAAATTTTCTTGACACTTCCGTGCTGTGCTCTTCCTCCTCTCTATCGGCCATCAAATCTGTTAAAGTGACTTGTTCACTAAGTGTTTCATCATTAAACAAAATAAAAGAATCAAGGCCTGTATTTACAGAATACAGAGGAGAGTTTTGAGGTCTGTCTTGACTTGTAACTGTGTATTGCATATGGGATTCCCTATAAAGTCTTCTGGTCTGATTGAAAACAGGGATGGTCGCATAGGTCATGTCCATCCGCATAGTCCCTTGTAACTTAGCCCCCCAAGATCTTGATAATAACATTCCATACTTGGGGGGGACATCAGCCACAACAATATCCATGACTAGGCATTTGGCTGGAATCTGTGCCAAGTTAACGCAGAGGTCTTTGATTAATCCTAAACATTTTACTCTGCTTGAGTCAAAGGAGTAAAGGTCTTTATAAGGTCTGGTGATTTCTAGACCAAGGCTCTCCATCACAGCTTTAGGAATTAAATTATGAGAAGCCCCAGAATCATGCATAGCGTTATGCAAAATCTTGTCATGAACGTTTAAACTTATATAAAAGGGAGGAACAGGTCCCTCTTGATATCTACCTTCAATCTTTGGACCGAAAATAAGCTCTGGCTGGTCATCATTAAGATTGACTGTGTCATTATTCTCTTCAATGTTTAAAGCCTTCAAAATTTGGGTCCTATATACATTCTGGGCAGCTAACTCAGTCAAGGGAACAAAGATTTTAATTTTGGAAATTTCCTGCTCTAGGCTAAAATGAATTTGACTCTTTGAAGAACTTGTCTCAGCCTTATTAGCTACCAGTCTATCAGCAACATCAGCTTGCTGATTTGTTCTATTTACATTTGACAAAATTGTTTTCACAGGAGTACTAGCTGAAGTGTTAGTACTGCTAAGGTCCTCACTCTGTTTTGTAACATTTTGAGTGCCTTTCTCTCTACCTTTATTAGAATTTACAGCTACTGTTTTGTCCTTTTGTTTGACAAATTTAGGCTTGGTTGCAGTGTTGTTTTGTGAAGATTTGTTAGAGGTTTTGGTGTTGGGAGTTTGTTGACTGGTTTTGCTTCTAAGGTCATATTCTCTTTGAGACTCTATGATGACATTTTCCATGTCTTGATAATAATTTTCATCATCATCTCTTTTGTCATCATAAGGTGTGTATAGACATTGTTTTCTATCATAATGAATCTCAAAGTCATCATTATCTACCCCCAGCATGTTGATATCATCTTCCTCTGTTATTTCATCTGTTTCCTCAACCTCACTTACATAGTTTTGATGAAAGGGAGGAGTGATCTATTGATCATCTTCCCTAGGTCTGTTTGGAGGTTGGTTCCTTCTAAAATTCTAATTCTGGTTCTGGTTTCTGTTTTGAGGAGCAGTTTGGTTTTGACTTGCTTGTGCTCTCTCAAGGATGCTCATTTTCTTCATCATCTCATCCATCATTTTTTCCATCTTCGAGCTGGAAGTAGAAGGGGTAGATTCCTCTCTAAAGGACACTCTCTTCTCATTTTTCATTCTTGCTCTCTTCTCCATCAAGTTAACTTCCACGGCAAGAGCTCCTTTTTGCATATCTTCAAGAGTTGCAGGATCTCTTTCTCTTAGCTGATAGGCCATCTCAGGGTCAAACCCTTCAGGAAACTTGTTTAGATCCGAGCCTTGTGGAGGTTTTAGATCTGGGGAAAGTGCATTATATACACTGTTAAATCTGGTACAATAAGCTTGTACACTTTCCCCAGTGTTTCTATGGAGGTTCTTGTAATCAGAAAGGACTTGGAGAGGATTCTTATTTACTTCCCATTTGTTTAAGAATGTCTGATGGAAGGCTTGGAGATCATTGATACTATGGGGGGTTAGCCTTTAAACCATTTTCTTACTTCTCCCCTCAGACTTTGAGCAAATAATCTAAGCTTGACAGAATCATCATCAATTTCATTTCTGTCAAAGTAGTCATTCATCTTATCCACATGTTGAGATGTCGTTGTAGCATTACTAGCATCATATAATGGAATTTTGGATTGATAGTCCTGTGGAAGATTGACTAAGGGAACATGAAGGACTAAGGGAGCATACCATGCTGCCATGATATGCGGTGGAGGTGGATTTACAAGAGGTGGATTAACAAAAGGTAAAGTGGGTTGAAGTGGAGTGGTTTGGACAGTGGATGTAGGGTGAAGAGATGTGGATGGACCAGGAACAGATTGTTGAGCTGATCTTGGATGAGAAACACCTAAATTGGAAAGGGAATGTAGACCAGGTGGTGTTGTTTCTCTATTACCAGGATGTTCACTTGTTTCAGGAGATGAAAGTGAAGACTCAGAATCTAGCTGAATTATATCATCAAATGATCTAGTTCTAAAGGGATTTACTAAGTCAACTTGTGATTGTTGTAGAGCTGAAAGATTTTCAGGAACTGAATTAGTTCTCAAGGGTGATCTAAAAACAATTGATAATTTAATCCTAGGAGACTCCCTAAGGATACTTTTCGGGTTATCAACTATCTCTGGCAGGTTTGGGTCAGGATAAGCTCTAGTATGAATCTTTCTAGGAGCCACTATGCTGTGTTTTTCAGACCCAAATAAACAAGAAAATTTCAACCAGGTATGACAGTCTTTAAAAGGTCAACTAATCTGTTTACAAAAATTTTAATCCTACAGTCCTCTAACTGAGTTTGAATGATATTACAATGATAAGGGTTCTTCCCAGTGGAGTCTTAAGGTCTGTTGAGGATTGTGGAGTCGCCAAGTGGAATTTTTTAGCTCTTTTGGAGGTAAAAGGTTTTATGGTCCACCACCATGTTTATTGAATTCCAATCTAAAATATTTTTGGGTTTTCTGAGTTATTTTTCAGTTGTGTGGTTTCTAAGAGTGTCCCAGATCTGTTTCACAACTTAGCTATGGTTATGAGACAAAGACAGTCTACTCTTATGGATAATCCAGCTGATTTTTCAAGGTTAGATAAAGACTTATGAGAATCCTAGGGTTTGCCTAGCTTGTCACTGATTCAAACAAGTTTTACCATGATTACCATTACTTGGTAGTGCTTGAAAAGGCTGCTTTTACTCACAAGGTTTTATGAAGTTTTTAAGGGAACCTAAGATGAAAATTCGACTCAGTCCCCAGCGGAGTCGCCAGAAATGTTAGTTGCTGGTGGCTCAGCTGGTTAATATAGAAAATGTTCTTTGAAACAAATTTCTGATATCCTATGATTACCTTAAAATGCAAATTACTCAGAAAGTTCCCCAGCGGAGTCGCTAGAAATGTTAGCTCCCTATAATCAGCAAGATTGGCAAAGTCTGACAGCAGTGAAAACACTGTTTCAACAAGTTTGGGATTCTAGGATCTAGCCCTCCTGAATCCAGAGAGGGATCTCTCCAATAAGTGTAAAGATGGATTTATCTTTAAGGTTTTGGGTAATGATATTAAGTTAGTTATGAAGGCCAAGGGTTTTGTTTTGTTTTTGGATGGTTGAGCATGATTATTATTTGAGTGGAAAGTTCTAAATGCAAAGAGTTTCAAAGGTGAGAAGTTGCAAGCAAATAGAACAAGCTTTGGCCAAAAAGATGGATGTTTTACAGGTTTTAGTCCATTGGGCTATGGTGTCATAATAAGGTTTAATTGAAACAATCAGGTTCAAGAGTGGTCTATGGGGCACGTCATCTATGTCTAAGGATCTCTTTAAAGTTGATTTATGGAATGAAATGAAACAATAAGAATGAGAATTAAACAGATGAAGAACAAAGAGCAACCCAGAATCTGGTAAGTACTTTGAAACTAGCCAGCCTTTGAGAAACTCTTAAGAAAGACATAAAAGCAATCTAGGATCTGGTAAGTACTTCGAAACTAGCCAGCCTTTGATATACTTTCAATAGAAAACATTTTAAAACATAAAGGGAAACACAAATGATAACAAAGAATGGTCTAAGATCTGGTAAGTACTTTGAAACTAGCCAACTTTCAACACATTCCTAGGGAAAATTTCAGTCAGTCTTTTGGGATAAAACTAGGACCAGGGCTCACCATATCTTCCTTAGTTCATCTCTACTTAACATGAAATGAAAATAACTTTCAAGAATAACAATTAGCTAAGATAGGAGGATGAGGTAACGCCAGCATTCCTACTGCTTGAAATGAATTAAATCATTCCTAAATAACACAATTCAGAAGAAAACATTTAGATAAAGCTTATCAGTTAGAGAAGGGTACTGATATACCTAACTCTATGCTTGTTGTTCTTTATAAGAGAAAAAGGACAAAGTGGAAACAAAAATAAAATAACGATTTACAATAAGAAAAACATCATCGTCGACATAAACCAGGATCCCATAAATCAGCTTGTATTGAAGCTTCAAACCAGTTACAGCTTTAAGTCCAGTGTTTCAGGTTAGCAATCATCTTCACTTCTCAGCCTAACTTATCTAATCACAAGCAGAGCTTCAAGAGCCCGTGAACACTATTTACAAGCAGAAGCCTCAAAGCTCAAGTATATTTCAAAGTTCTGCAACCAACATTTTCTCATCTTCTACAGGAATATTTATAGAAGGAATGAGGAGGTGGGAGAGGATAAAAGATCTCCCAGGGCATTTAATACAGACTGAAGGCTTCTCGGCCTTTGAGGGGCTCGATGAAGAAGCTTACATATGTGTGCTCTGTATTAAATGTTTTACATTAAGATTTAAGCTCGGTGGGAGCTTTTGTTGACTTTTAAGGCTCTGTGTCATGTTGTAGTAACTCTGCTGATATTTTTGCATTAAGTTCTTTGGCAGAATTAACTATTTGGTACATAACGAGGCAAATATCTTTTCTCTGCTTTCCAATCGTCGGCCTGTTTGAATGCTTTGAGGCAACAAGTGAATTTGTGGTATTTGAGAGGAATCAATTGGCCTCGTGTTGTGAGTGGAGGCCTTATGTTTTGATCATTTGATTTGTCTTTAGTGCAATTTGTTGGAGGATTAGGCTTTTGATAATCAATCTTAGCCGTAATCCCCAAACTGTCTTCAATCTTCTGTTCTGTTGTGTTTTGTCTTCGACACTGATACTCTCTTAATTATTTAATGCATTGTTGTGTGTCTTGTTGATGCGCAGGGCCGCACAGGGCTCATATGGCATCAATGCCCATGAAGCATTGACGAGACGTGGAGTTTGAACCCTTGTAGTTCTTTCCCTTTGATAAACAGAAGTCCAGAGGACTGTCACCCTCGGCTTTCTTTTCCTTTATTATTATGGGAAAAACATTTGAAACCTGCAAAATACACACAAATGTCATGAAATCCTGCGTTATTGGGTTTTACTGCTTCATAGAGTGTGGGGAGGAGCGTGGCCGTTGGATGGCATCATCCAACAGTGGGGATTCATTTGAGGAGGTCAAAAGGAGAGCAGAGGGAGAAAATATGTCAGAACCGTTGATCGCGTAGAGATCGACGGTCAAGGTGAATTGAGAGGAACATTATGCAAATGATCAATTTATAAAGAAATGGAAAAAATTCAATGAAATAAGCTTAAAAAACCTTTGTTAGGAGGAGAGTATGGTTAAAAATGAAGTTGGCGGGTCAGGATGAATACAAGCCGTCGCATGAGATCGGCCTACGCGATCAACGACAGAGATCACGCATGAAAATCTTTAGCGAAGGCGGAGGGTGATAATGTATGGCCTGATCAGATCTGGGCCGTTGATTGACAAAGATAAACGGCGAAGAGTATGCGCGATGAATCATAAAGGAAAGAGGGAAAGCGGTTTTGGGCTGCAAAACAACTGTTTTCACGCGGCAAAAGGGCAGGTAGGCAGTTTTGCCTTTTGGAACGCGATATGCGTCCCTGCCCGACACGTGGCCTTAGAAAACCACTTACATCGCGTAATTTTTAAGAACTATACTTCATGCTTAAAGTTGCGCGACTCGGGACGTGGGCCGTCAAATCAAGGGTCTCAGATCTGACGGTGGGAAAGTGAACGCGATACGAGGTAGATGTGCGGATGGTAGCAGGATGGGCGGTTTCATTCTGGGCCGTTAGATCCAAGATTTGAATGACGGAGAATGAATTTTGAAGAGGGTAGGACCCACAGGAGGCAGGCACTGTCGGGTTAATATGAGCCGTTGGATAGAACAGATGAACGGCTAGGATTAAATCTGAGGAATGGACGAAATAATATAATTGTGGAAGGGGGGTTAATGAGGATCGTTGATTTGTAGAGATCAACGGTCGGGATTTGGTTCAAAACATTAGAACGCAGGGCACATGATTTTACACCAAAGTCGGGAAAGGCATCCTGGATCGTCCGATCTGGACACGTGGATGGTCTAGATGCAATCGAAGGCAAAGGCATCGGCAGGGCAAAGAAATTGGAGGGGCCGATGCGATTAATTGAGGACCGTCGATCTGTAGATCAGATCGATGGGTAAAGAGCTCATCGGGGTTTGACCAATCAGAGGTGGGGAAATATTTGATGCACTTTGACGAAAAATTGCGATGCGATTAAGTGCCGATCGTTGATCGGCTTTAGATCAACGGTTAACATCATTGCAGGACTTGCATTGGCTGAAAACCCTTTATAACATGAAAAAACCCAAAATTTAATATAAACAAAGGTTTAATGCGTTGGGGCGGGTTTATATATACGAAATGGATAGGCGCCCGACTGCGGGGCCTTGGTCTATATGGAATGATAATAGGCCCGGGGCTTATGCATATGAGGGCCAATCGCAATCGGAGGTCGGGCTTGGGCTTTTCAATTTAACCATTCGAATTTTGCGATGCGATTTGCGCTCGGGATTTTAACTCTTGGTCTTGGGCGAAGTTATATGGAGTAAAAGCGAAGGGCGGAGTTTATATGACGGAGCTCAATCGCATTGGAGAAATGATGCGGGTCTTTCAATCTACCCATTTTTTCATTAAAAAACATAACTCCGACGCATTTAGACCAAAACTTTAGGTAAGTGGGTTTTATGACTTTATAAGGAAAAAGGTGATCGAGAATGGATTATTACAATGTTTTAATTGCCAAATGTGGGCCTAAGGGTTATATGAAATAATAATAGGATCGGAGGATATAAACACAGGGCTTAATCGCATCGGAACTTTTGGCATGGCACAAAGACTTGCGCGTTTTGAATTTTGCGATGCGATAAGTGCTTAAATGGTTTAGCGCTTGGTTCCAGCGCCAAGGCATATAATGGGGAAGTGGTTAGGACTTTGGCCCAAGGGGGCTTAAGCCTGTGGTAAACAAACTTATTTTTTATGAATTTTTTCCAAGTTTTCAATGGATTTGGGGGTTTCGACAGAGTTAAAAAAAGAGTTTTAAACTCTATAAAGGGGATTTTATGAAAGGTGAACAGGGGAAAATGAAAAATAGAGGAATTTATGGGAGTGAAAGGGGTTAAAAATGAAGGTTATTTTTTTGGTGGAAGGAGGGAAAAATGGCCTTTGCAGTAGTATTTTCACTTATGGAAACAACATAATTTCAGAGTATGAAATGGAAACAGCAGTGAAGATTAAGACTAATGACCAGATGCCTTCATGAGTCTTCAAGAGATAACACTTTTTGCAATAAAATATGTTCCTTGAAGGCTCCAAAATCATTTAGCCACTATTTGGTATGACAAATTTTATTGGTGGCTAACACCTGGATCAGGGTTTCTGGAGGAAGGGAGATCTCAAGTATATCTTCCAATTTCTTGACGAATTTCGCAGCTTCTGAGATCTTCTTCTTTGGAAGCCCTGCCAAGAGCCGATTAAAAGCCTCAGCAGTCGTGGGCGGAGGTGGAGGAGGGGGAGGCGCCTGGGGAGTTCCCAACACCTCCATGGGCGCGAGCCTGTCTCAAGCAATCGGACGCAACATCAGGCAGTGATCACAAACCCAAAAAATTGTTCTTTAAAGATATTTTCATGTAATAAGAATATTTAATATTTTTAAAAAAATAATAAATAATTAAAAAAATATTATTATTTTTATAAAATATTAATTATTAAAAAAAAAAAAAATTTAACACCTACGATTATGGGTCCCACCTATTCTTTGACTTCACAGCGCGTCCATGGTATCATATTTAATGACTTCACATCGAGTTTGACAAATTCTCCTTCAATAATCAAAACATTTATGAAAAATATAAAAGAAGGCGGCTCTACGATGCGAGATGTCGGCTTTCAATGGGAAACTTTCCCTTAGTCAAAACCCGCGAGGGGAGGAAGTTTCGTTACATAAAATTGAGGGTTACGTTTCATTTCTGCAAGTCGCAGGATTACGATCAATTCACATCACCAACTCTTTGAGACTACCTTATCCTTGTATTAAAGTTTTAATTTCATTCTAAGTTAATATACTTTACAGATTTTTATAATGAATTTTATTATTTGGAATTTAATTGTTTTTTTTTTTTTTTTTGGTAATTATAGATAATCAGTTTTTAGTAAGATTGCTTCATTTTTGTTATTTAAAATAAATTTTTGAATGTATATATAAACATTGAAAGTTCTAAAAAATTTCAGTTCACTTAATAGGTATAGATTTAGTCATTAAAATAATATTCATCTAAAATTATATCTAATAAAATAAGAAATATCATACTTTTTGAAAAAGATGAAATGTAAATGTTCCACGTTTTATTAATGTTCATCTAAAAATATTTCTAATAAAATGGAAAAAAAATATGACACCTAAATTACACTTTTTCAAAAATGCAAAATATAAATGCTCTCTATTTTGTTAATATTCATCTAAAAATATGTCTAATAAAATGGAAAAAACATGACATCTAAATTACATTTTTTGAAAAAGGTAAAATATAAATGTTCTAGGTTGTCTTTACTGTTTAAATCTAGTGATACAATTTTGGATATAGTTATTAATTTTTGTTGTATAAGATGCATTTTCAAATGTATAAACACATTCAAAGTCTTTAAGAAGCCCCCAGGCACCCACTACATATTTAACAACTCAAGTATACTTCCAACAATTTTTCTCTAGATTTTATAAAAAAAAAACCATTGGAAAATATGCTCCATAGAAGGAAAAAGTCCATTTTTCTCCCTTTTTACCTTTTTTTGCAAAAGTTGGATGATCCAATTTTTGTGTGTCTGTTTTATCTACTCAAACATGTCATTGAAATAACTTTTGTCTAGATTCATAAAAAAATATGCCTTGCAAAGGGAAAAAAGGAAAAGTTTATATGTTCTATGTTTTTTCTTTTTTTTTCGGAAAAGTTTATATATTTTATATTTTTGCTTTTTTTCCGGAAAAGTTTATATGTTCTATGTTTTTGCCTTTTTTTCCTCAATACAATTATTTATGTGATGGTTATATTTAACAGCTCAAATCTACCATTCCAACATTTTTTTGTTGGATTTCTAGCAAAAATATCCAAAAGTATGTTTAGTAAAGAGAAAAAATGTAGGATGGTTAAATTATGTTTTTTTTTAAACTAAGTCTAACTACTTTATATTTTTATTTCTTTTGGGGGAATATAGTGGTACAATTCTTGTAGTGATTACTAATTTTTATTACTTGAAATGCATGTTTAAATGCATAAACCAATTTAAAGTGCCAAAAAAAACTAGGGCACTCAATGTTCTTAACAATTCAAGTCTTCCATTGCAATCAAAGTGCCAAAAAAAAACTAGGGCACTCAATGTTCTTAACAATTCAAGTCTTCCATTCCAATCAAAGTGCCAACAAAAAACCAAAGCACTCAATGTTCTTAACAATTCAAGTCTTCATTTCCAATGATTAAACTGAAAAAGGTGAAACCAAATCATTTTGTTTTTCTTTAAGTTAATTATGCCATATGATTCTTGGTATGATCTCTATTTTTTTATTCTTGGAAATGTATTTTTTAATGCTTAAACATATTTAAAATTATAAAAAACTCTCATAATATCTAAATTGTACAAATTTAACTTAATCAAAGTTGTTATTCAAGTAAATTTTAATTAAAACTAATTGAAATTTATGGGGAAATACCATTATTAAAATGATTACTGATACTTAAAATAATTAATGATAGGAAAACTTTCCCACAACTTAGAGACACGCTATCCTGTTAAGGCACTTTCTGGTGTAAAGATCATTGGTTCAAAACTAAGTGTTATGCTAGCATGGTTGGTGTGACCTCGGTTGATTGGACAACTTAGATAGGGCTAGGTGGCGGCTACTCAAGAGGTTAAGGCATTAAGCATTCCAGTGATCTTAGGACTCACATAACCTAGCTAACGGACTAACATAACCTAGCTAACCCTCGACCTCTCTTGATAAAATTTAACTCAACCCACCCCACTTATTAATGTGCATTTCATAGATAAATACTATACTATCTAAATTTTGGGTTGTCTAACCATGATCCGTTTTGGAGTTTTTGACTCTGAGTATTTTTGGGTCAAATCTTGATTTTTGTTATTTAAAATAAATTTTTCATTCATTTAACACCTTGAAAACTTCTGAAGCACTCAAATGGAAAAAAATTCACCGATTTCAAAAAATCCGAAAATATCCCAAACAAACCTTCCAAAAACCTAACAAATAAATCAGGGCTTTGAATTCACATTATCACGACCACGCCGGAGTTGACGTGAATATGTCCGTCTCTCCACTCCATTCACGTGAATTCGTCTGCCCTCTCCTCTGTTGCACACACGTCTTTCCTCGCTAATGGGCAAGTCAAGTAACTCTAGTTAGCCCCAACACGTCTTTCTTTGCGAATGGACAAGTCAACTAAGTCTAGTTAGCCCCTCTTTTTCTTCAGTTGATGGAGGATCATGTCACGTCTATTTGACTTCTATCTTGTCTCATAAACTTTGCCGTCCCCAAGTCTGACACCGTATTTGTGATATTCCCAGATCTGTAGGTGACCGGTGCTGTATCAACGACCACTCCATTTACAATATCTATCGCAACCATAAAATAAGCCTTCCATCCAAAAATAAAAAATTCAGAGTTGTGCATCTTGTTTCGATTTATTCGGCTCTGGCCATGATGTTCAAAACGGCTGCGATTGGGAGTCATGAAGGCGGAAAAATAAAACAATGGGTTTCTGTTATGTTTTTCTTGGTACTGTGGATGACCTTCAACATCAGGCCGAGTGTTGCAGGGGTTATACGTAGCTGTCCCAAGTGTGGAAATACTTCTGTTCCGTACCCTTTTAGCACCAGCGATGGTTGCGGTATCCCAGGTTACAGAATCTACTGTAATGCAGCCAACGAACTGGAATTCAAGTCGGTCAATGGGAGCTTTTATAAAATCGTTAGTATCAATCCAGCCACCATGAGGCTCGTTATTCAACCTTCATCTCTGGTTAACGATTCTTGCCAGACTGAAGATATGAATAACCAGGGACTCCAATTGAATCAGAGCCTACCTTTCAATATCACCAGTACCAACACGATTATGCTCTTGAATTGCGATCCTGTAATACTGACATCCCCACTGAGTTGCAGCTCAAGCAGTTCGTGTCATACATATATTAATGAAGCCGGGGCAGCCATGGCGTGCAGGAATGATAGTATCTGTTGCACGTTTACAGCGGGTAGTTCTACCACTTCTCACAGAATAAGGGTACACCCCGGTGGGTGCAGGGCTTACACGAGTGTACTCAATTTCAACCCGGCGTTGCCTGCGAGTCAGTGGAGCTATGGAGTGGAGTTACAGTGGGCTGCACCGTTGGAGCCTCTGTGTAAAAGTGAGGCAGATTGTGACCAGAACTCTGATTGCTCGCCTGATCCAATGGATTCTGACAAATCCAGGTGTCTCTGTATTGGGGACTATATTTGGGATCCTGTGCAAGGAAACTGCAGAAAAAGTAAGTGGATCAAACTACAGCTATGGGTTTTCTAATAAATGCACTAGTTTTTACTTGGCTTAATTTGGTAAAACTTCGCTCTTTGGTTTCTACTCAATTGTGTACTAATTTGGCAAAACTTTCGCTCCTCAGATGTATCAGGCTGTATTGGTCCTAACGGTTGTGGAGACAATAATCGAAGGGCTCTGATTGGAGGTCAGTATCGCATTTTCAGATCTTCATATAGTTTGTTATTACTAGCTGAAATGTAAGGCAGGATGCAAGAGACTTCCATCCCTGCAATTTTCAATGGTTCTCTATCTTCGAAATTGATCGGATTTCATTTTTGATATAGTATAAAACTTTTTACATTTATTTATATCGGTGATGTATATCAGCGTCTTTTTCCTTCTTTTATTATTATTTAAGATTTACCATATTTTTATTTTATTTTATTATATTAATAGTTATTTTAATTAATTATTTATTAACGAGAATGGATGTGATTGAGAATTATTAGAAATTAAAGAGATAGATGAGAGAGCAATTAGACACAACACTAAAAATACTTGTATATATTTATTGATTATAATAACAAGATAGAAACATTACTTTCCAGAAGAATTAGGCAATTTAAAAGAAAATGTTTTTCATATTCAATCTTCTTAGTATCAGAGGGTGACAAACTCTATCGTCTCAAGGTGTTTTAGGAATTGACCAATTTCTAGTTTCACTCCTAATCTCATGAGAATTAGTTTTTATCTTTCCAATGTTCATTTTCTTCTTAGTAGTAGTTATGAGTAATTTTGGTTAGCAAGATTAGGGTTGATCACCTCCTTATAATACTTTGTTTCCTTTTTCCCTCTAGCTCTTTATCATCCCACAACTTATCTTCAAATTTAAAAATAATAATATTTTTAATATTATTCTTATTTTTATATATATAATTATTGTAATGTATAATTGATTTTTCCTACTAACAAAATTAATTATTTAAAAATAATCTATTGGTAATTGGAAAGGAATAAATAACCAATTTGTGAAGATTAACTTTTGTTCTTATAATATTAGAATAATTAATTAATATTTAATATTAAAAAGTGTTAGAATAGTATTTCGATAGTAAAAAAGAAATTAACTTAGAAAAATACTACAGTATTAAAATATAATTTTATCCAAAAAAAAATTGATATTATAAAGGAATTTTTTTTAAATATCAAATATTTTTTAATAATATTTTGTCCTAATTTGATATTTAAAATTGAATATTATCTATTTACTATATAATTAAAGAAAATTATATTTATAATGATTAACAAAAATAATGATTAGCAATTATTAATAAAAATGATGGATTGAAAGAATATATTTAATAAATCTAAATTTAAATAGGATGTTTTTTAAAAAATATTATAAATTAATTTGAATTTTTTTAATAATATTTTTAAATACATATTATAATATTTAAAAAAAAAATAATTAATTTTAATTTTAATTTAATAGTTTTTTTAGTTTATATGGTGTAACTGAGTTGATAATCACTTTAATATAAAGTATTATGTAAACAATGAAATTTAAAGTTCAAATCTTCATTAAACTCATCTTAAAAAAATTAGTTTTTTAATAATTATACTAATTATATTTAGATTAAATATAAAATATTTTTAATAATTATTATAAAACAATAGCCATAAAATAAAATAATATTAATATTAATAATAATAAAATATAAAAAATCTTATAATCACAATAATATAAATTATAAAAATAGCCAGTCACTTATCTTTTACATTTCTTTCCACATTGTACACCATATTTAGTGATAATGATAGTTACTTTTGCTATTTCAAAAATGGGTTGCAACTTTTCTTATAGGGATATTTTGAAATTGTGATCTAATTTAAGTTATGTAAGGTACTTTATGAGCAAGTGTTTCTCATCCTGAGTCCTCTTAGTATCACAAACATGATACACTATCACATCCCATAGACTTTTGGCAGGATTGTCTAATGCATAGTTTAACTATGTAGTTCATGGGAGTTGGTTTAAATTTTAGCAATGTTGATTTTAATATTTTCACTAGTAACCAATAGATACTTTTGATCTTATAAATTAGGGTTGATCACTTTCTTGTAATATCTTAGCTTCCTTTTAGCTTCTAGTCTTGTATTGCATGAAGTATAAATATTTTTAATGATATCAACATTATATAAAATGACATCTTCCTATATTCCCCAATGGTTTATCTAAGACTTGGCATCTTGATGCCATCTTCTCTTGCACCAGTAGTCGTTATGCCTTGAGTTTGAAGTAATTTTGGGGAACCTTTTAACATTCATGTTGCTTAGCTTGTTGTTTTACATTAACTACCTAATCATGGCCATGCACTTAATTGGGGTAAGTCCTTCTTCTATGAGGAGGATAGGATAAGCTACATTTTCTTTAATTCTACTATTGTAGATTATAAAATTATTTCATATATTCTCTATATTTCCTTAGGATTCTCTAGAGATGCTACATCCCAAACTTCACATTTGTATATTAAGATTACATGGGTGAGAAGAGTATCAAAGATGAGTATTTTCTTATCCAACGATCAATTGATTTACACTTATTTTTGAGTGCATAACAAGCATTCCATCCTCCATTTATAATTTTTTAAAAACTCTAGTTACAATTGAGCTTGTGATGAATATTGATCCCCAAGTTATTTATATGAAGCCATTTCCTCCAAGTTATTGTTTTCAGAAAAAAAATTGTCCTAGATGACCACTTTTTATTTGATTATCATAACCTTTGTTTTTTCAATGTTTATAATCATACCCATACTAGAATATAAGTCCTTGAGTATTCTTAGATTTTTATTAAGGTCATCGGGATTCCTTGCCATAAGAAGAATATCATCATCATAAAGAAGAAGGATAATAACTATAACGACAGTTGTTGGAGCAGTATAACCAACATACTCTAACAAATATTCGAAATTATCAATGTATTCCAAAGAGGGTATGGGATAGGGGACAGCATTGCTTGATTCACATATTATAGATAATTTATTTTGACCATCCCTTGGTGTTTCTAAATTAGAAATAACACTATCATAAATCACTATTGTAGTAGCTCTTAACTCAAAAGGAACTCGTATCTCTTCTAACCTATTCTAAAGGATGGTACCGAACAAAGTATTAAAAGCTTTTCCAATTAGTTTTATTATTGTGACAATCCTTTACATTAATTCTAAGTGTAACAAGGTAGTCTACAGTTGAAAGATAAATTCTAATATCAACTTGGAATTTAGCTCTTTTTCCATGGTTTTCAATTCATATGTTGATCATCTATTCGAATATCCTTTGGTATAACTGGGATAAAATGGGGATAATCATAATGGTCCTACAATTATAAGGGATACTTTTATCCTCACTTTTAAATATATGAGTAATGAGGCTTTGAGTCTATGGTTTAGGGAAGCCCTACTTGATTACTAAATTGAAGAAGTTGTATATGTGAGGGATAAGGATCTAGGCTCTCCAATTATTTATATTTTAGCTTGGTAGGTTTTAATGCCTTTAGTTTTCCCTTTTGCGAGTTGTTGAATTCCAAAATTTATAATTTCTGTAGAAAACATTCCATCCTCTATAAAAACATTTAGAATAATGTCCACAAAAAAGGGGATTCATAAATATTTTAGAGGTAGGAGAACTTTCTATCTCTCAAAAGAATCATATTATTTTCTTTATTTTTACAAGTTAGGATATGCCTTCAAAATATCTCAATGATATAGATTTGACATATGCAAAAGCTAAGTTAGGATATGCATTCAAAATATCTCAATGATATAGATTTGACATATGCAAAAGTTTCTCTTTCCTTCTATTGATGTAGTGTATTTTTTCCTTTTAATTAGAATTTTGTATCTTTTTAACTTTAAATCCAATTTTAAGGACTCATTAGAGTCACCCCTAATGGAATTCTTGGTGATTTTACACTCACTGTCATACCAAGGATTGGTTATCCTATTAGTATTTTTACATGACACCTTGATAGTGAACTTGTTAATCAAAGTAGAGAGGGTTGTCATAAAATTATGAAAGAGGTATCAAATATTGTTCTTATATAATAGGAGATTTAATCCACTATTTTAAGTGTGTTGAGAGAATATCATAATTATTTTTGTCAAAAAACAAGTGCATTTGGTTAACAAAGTTTTCTTCAATAAAACTTTTGTGTTTGACAAAGTTCATAGTTAGGGCTAAAGGTCTATGGTCAAAATCAGGGTCATGATCATTTAAAAGATCAACATTTATTATTAGGATGTAGAGTAGGATATTTTATCTCACATAGTCTATGACAATACTACCCATCCCATTTATACAAGTCACTTTATCACATTTTTTCCACTACATTAGAGTACATTGGACCATTGTAAATTATTAGTTAGAAATCAATTAATTTGGTACCAAATAACTCTGAGTAATATTTCAATTTTCTTTTGTATATTTTAGCTAAAGCAAGGTTCTCATCTAACCAATGTCTATTAAGATTAAAATAATTGATTAAAAAAATAACTTGATTAATCACATATCTAGCATTAAAATTTCATATGAAGAAGTTACTATTTTCATTGTTTATGTTGTAAATATCTAATTCTAAATTTTTGTGGAAACATTTTTATTTACATTATAAATGTAATTGATTGAGTAAATTAAAAATTATTTAATAGATTATTTTAATTATTTTACAAAAGTTCTTAATTATTTTAACTAAATATGAATTTTCATATTCCCGGTCGGGGTGTGAGCCAGCAAATGGATCGCACTAGGATTTGTGCCATGTGTAAGATGAATGAAGTAAGGGCTGGAGGATGGCTTATCCACAACCCTCACATGCTTGGTATTGAAGGTAGGGTGGTAGCACACTTGCCATCACTTAATAACAATGAGACGGTTAATAATGATGAGACACATTAGTATGATACCTACTTATAGGTGTTAAAGGTTTTTCATTCCTCCTTTTCATATGTTTGGCTTCTAGTTTCAGCAATTAGTGTTGGTAGAGTGCTCCTGGATAGCTCATGGTCGTTTTAGAGGAAGGATCCACAAGTTGGTTACCTTGGTGTAGCTGGTTTCCCCAATATCATGTTCAATTGTCTAGCAACGTTATTTATCTTAACCCTCCTCATCACCCATTCTCTGCAACCCATTCTACTGTTTCACGAATTTTATGTAGGAATCTTTATAATATGATCTCTGTAATAAATTGGAATCTATGTCGCGAACTATGGAAATCTCTCACTGGGTTTTACTCTGTATTGTCTGATTTCCATATGACTATCTCTTTTCTCTTTGGTATCTTTCTATCTTGCATGGGCGTGTAATAAATTTCACTCACTTGTCGTTCTGTGGAGGTTGTAAGCTTTTTTATTTGTGTTGGATGCTTACTATATTGGATGTCTCTAATAGTTTGGAGAATTAAAAATTTCTTATGTTTGGTTCCTCTTGTCTATTCCTTATGTCTGGTGAGAAACATGCTCGGGGAGCCGAGGCATGTTGATATCTGACTTGGGTGACAGACCCATCTAGTTTTACCTCTGTTTTCAGTCTCAAATGGGCTTGGGGAGCCTGGGTATGTTATTCCATGCTGTGGGTGGCAGACCTGTCCTACTCTTAGGGTCATTGTTGGGTTAAAGCCAACCATTATCTCTTCAATTCCACTATGTTGTGATATTGTACCACGTCTTCACCGTCACTGTAATTGCCGAGAACCCATGTGGTTAGGAAATTCCACACTCATTTTTTATGCAACTTGTATCAAGGTTTTTATTGTCTACATTGTTTTAGTGAGAAGCATCATGATTCGCCCTTCCTCCGGTTCTAGCTCTTCAAGCAGAGGTGGTCGAGGTTGGGGAAGGAAGGTGGGGAGGAGGGGCGCTAATGGCCAAGATCAAGCTCTCTGGATCTGAAGAAGAGGTCACAAATCAGCCACATGGCAAATCCAAGAGGCAACCCGCTCCTATCAGACGGGTACACCAGATCAGGTTCGGTAGTTAATTTCTAATTGGGAAACATGATTGAATTACCATGCAGAAACAAAGATTCAATTGGAAGACTAGAGAGACCTAGTCATTCCATAGGTCATACATCTCAATACAAACAAGATGTTCACCTCTATTGGTTGATGAAGAACATTGTGGGCATGGCTATAATGAATCCTCTAGCTCCCTCCTTTGAATCTGATAATGGATCTTAGGAAATACATAAATAATTTCAACTTATCTACTTCCAAAATCAACAGCGGAATGTCTGTCTCAGTGGCATCGAGAAACACATTATGTGTCTTCCTCAATCTGAATTACCATGTTCAAGTGTGAAGGATCCAGTTCCACTGGATTCCTCTAATGAATAGAAATATGTTGGACTTTGTTTGGTTTCAATTTTGTTTAATTTTCTATGGTATATAAGTTGGTTAGGATCTTATGTTACAGTTATTTAGCTTGCAGATGGTTTGAAGACATTCAATCTTATAAGGAAATCTTCGACGAACTCAAAATCTATTGTTTCTAGATGGCTTATAATGTTGTTCGACGACTAATAGACCTGGTTTCCCAATGGGAAGGTTAAGGCCACCGAACTCCTAGAATATACTTGTAATCTACTTTTTGTTAAAAATGAATGAAAAGGTCCTACCAAACTTTAAAAAAAAAATTCAAACTTTTCATATAATATTTTGATAAATGATTTTTTAAATATTTTTCTAAAAATAATTATTTATTAAAATTTTGATTTATATGTTCATCATTATATCTAAAAATTTCTTTTTTTTTTAAATTTATAATTAATAAATATTATTTACATTGAAATATATTAATTTGTTATATAAATTCATATATTTTAATTAAATTATTTAACTGTGCAATTAAAATAAATTTATTTTAAATTTAAATTTATTAGATATTTATTTATTTTTTTAAAATATAAATTAATTAATTTATGTCACATTTAATTTATAATAAATTTAAATATTTAAAAATAATTATGAAAACAAAAAAATATTCCACAAAACCCTTGATTTAATAAACTTTATAACTTCCAATTCCGTACAAAAAGTATATTTATTTTATTTTTGAAATCCTATGAATACTCCTTAACTACTCTCTTTCTTTTCCACACTAATACTTTTTTTTTTATTGTAGACTTATTTATGGTAAATTTTAAAGGTTTTTTTTCTTAATTAACTCTTTAAATTTTAACTTAATTAAAAAAATAAAAATGAAAATAAAATACATAGGGTATTTTTAAATATTTTTTAAATAACATTATGTTTAGGCTGATAGACTTTTGAATCGGTTCATGATCTATTTTCATCTTCCCTTTTCTTATGCTTGTGACATTTGTCCAATATGCTACGCTGTGACATCTGTCTAGTATTTTAAACTTGTGAGATCTGAGTGATTGCTTTACGCTGATAAATTTGCCAAAACTGTTACAATAAGGGTGGCTCCACGTTGCACACCTGTGAAACTGCTTTTTCCAACAGCCAAAATAATCATGATATTTTGCAACTATTAGAATTCCATGTCGGGGAAGTATTTACCGATTGGGGTTCCATTTTGGGCATATTCCTGGTTTTTTTCTTGGATGAACGCACACAACATACATGGTACAATCCACAATTCTGTATTATAATGTATGAACCTTTCTAAACATGTATGGGTCCTGCCCAATGTTGGAATTAATGCTTACATCCTATATTTGAGATGTTGGTTTGTGATGGTTGAGAAATTCTCTCAACCTCTCCTTCTAACTTAGGAATAAGTTAGATCTGAGAAACTCTATATATTAGAGAAATCTGAATGTAATAAGTGTGTGCATACCTCTTTGTGTGGAATATATGACTGCTTTTAGTTAGTTTTATCATGGTATCAGAGCCTATCTAGGTTAACCCCTTATGGGAAGGCCAAGGGGCAGAGAGAGAATGTATTTTTTTGATGCGTAATAGTGTGTTAGTTTATATATGGAAGCGGTAATTGTTTTTCAGTTAGACCTATAGAGACAAGAGGGTTTATTGCAGGCATATGAATATTACCGATAACGTGCTTTCAACAGGGGGATGTCATTGATGTGAGATCTGTTTGAGGTGGCTGAAAAAATTTTGTTGTGCATGATCAACGATTTTTTTATCGACTCGCAAATTTTAGAAGCCAAACGAACCAGAGTTTTTGGTCTTATAGTGGCCTACGAAAAATGACACGTATCTCGTGTTGCCTTCCAATTACTGGTTCCCGGTTGTGTCGGTTACTTCAGGTCAAGGTCATCTAATAATAGAGTATGTAAAAACCAGTTTGACAAACGCCACTGTCGCATTGAGATTCGTCACAACCCAGCTGGGGTTTAAGCCTATGCCTGTCATGGCAGGTTTCTCATCGCTCAATATTCAAGCTGCCTATGGATTCTGAGAGCCTATAGATGATTGTAGAGTGCAACTGAAGAGTGAACATAACATCTCCCGTAGCTTGAATAGAATTAGAGCACTCTAGCACTAGGCTCCTAAGAATGATCCTACATGCAATATTCATTCCCAACTATAAGATATTCTCAGAGTTCGAATAACATTCTCATAGTTCGAATAACAGGTGGATTTTACGATGCCCCAACTTCTTGAATATCAAATATTCGAGAGAGAGCTTCTGTGGAGCTGTAATGACCATGGAAAGAGGCTTGGACACCATTTTCAAATTCTACCGTTGAGATTGTCATGTATGAGAATTCGTCAAAGGACTGACACTTGGGGTCTGTATGTGAGTTGAGAACCTGTGCAAATTGAAGACCAACAGGACCTAATCATGTTCATGTTGTTGGTTGGAGTGGAGTGTGTTTGGAGTGGAATCTCGTAAGGAAGATCCCAGGTTGTATCTGAAGATATGTGACGCTGATGGCATAAGTAGCGAAAACACTTCCAACAAGAATAAATCTCTTTGCGGGTGGCTGAGTTCTATGGTTGAATCTGGCGTATTGAAATTTTTTATGGTTTATTAGTATTATTGTTTTTAAATTAAGTGAGGATGATTTTTCAAAATCAGATAAAAATGTTATGATGTAATATCTGAATCTAGATAAATTTCGTATTTAGATGATTTTCCTATACAACGAGCGAGTACAGTGGTTGCCACCCATGTATTTCGATAGATGGGAGCTCGTCCATAGAATGACTAGCAGTTCAACTATGTGCTTGAAGCCACTATTTAAAAGATCCATTGGAAGTAAGGCTCAATATGGATGGTTGTCCAGATAGTATGGAAGTTGTGGATCTAGGGAAGGATCCCTCATTGAAGACTTGGGAGTTGTATTCTAATGAGGTTATGTGACATTTTGGGATGTTGCCTAGTAATTGACTTCGGGAGGTCCTTGATTCGGGAGTTCAGGAGCCGAACTTGGGAATCCAACTTGCCGACTACACCTTCATGAGGGTTATGAGATAACTTTATGGAGCATCTACTAATAAGATAAAGAATTATTGTGTTTTCAATAAATTTATTTAATGTAAGCATTAAGAGGGGATGTTGGAATTAATGCTTACATCCTATATTTGAGATGTTGGTTTGTGATGGTTGAGAAATTCTCTCAACCTCTCCTTCTAACTTAGGAATAAGTTAGATCTAAGAAACTCTATATATTAGAGTAATATGAATGTAATTAGTGTGTGTGTGTTTTGACGCATACCTCTTTGTGTGGAATATATGACTTCTTTTAGTTAGTTTTATCACCCAATCCCAAAGCTCTAACCTTCTTGATGCAGAACAATAGGCTTTATCCTTATTAACAAAGAGAAGAATTCTCCTTCCCGCGTGAATGATTCCAATTGATTTGATCGCTTATGCAGAAATGTAGACTTGGTTGCAATGGCTGCCATGGGAGAATCTTAGAATCTCTAAGGTTCTACTAAACTCAACCTCAACTCTGTTCTATGCTTTGAGTGCTAAAACACATTTAAACCTTTGGCCACCTCTAATTTTTTTCAAAATAGCGTTTTTTGTAAACTTCCATTATTAAAGTTTTAAATACTTTCAAAATATTTCTTTATTTTCTATTTTGTGATTTAAAATGCATATGTTGCAATGGTGCAGGATGGACATATCTGATGCAAGTTAAATTTCTTAGTGTGTAGATATAAAAATATACCATGGTTCACCCATGCCAAAAGATTATGGAGGCAGCAATGTGATTATAGATTATGGAGGCAGCAATGTGATTAATTAATGATTTAGACGGTTTTAAAATTGGATTAAGATTGGTGCTAGCCCTCCCTTGGGCCAGCGAGACTCTTGTCCTTGTGCTCATTTTTGCCTTCATTATCCCTCAGACGCCATCCCCGTGTCGTGCTTTCCTCATACCTCCCCTCTGCATTCTCCCCCCTCCAAACCAGGTCACTGTGCTTATTCTCAAATCTCGCCTTCCTGTCTCCCGCTTTCACCCGCTAGTTCACCTTCGTTGTCACCTCATACAGCCTCACTCCCGTATTCGCCCGCTGGTTCGCCTTCATTGTCACCTCATACAGCCTCGCTCCCGTATTCGCCCACTGGTTCGCCTTCATTGTCTTCTCACTCGGCCTCTTTGTCTTCTCACTCACTCTCTTTGTCTTCCCATTCAGCCAGCATGCCGCGGAGGCATCGTATGAGGTGCAATCGGGGTGGTGGAGCAGGAGTTGGCTCTTGTCTGCCCCTTTCTAGCCATGTAGTCTCCAGCTCTTAGCCTCCGGCTCGCAATGTAGCTCATTTTCACTTCAGCAACGCCATGGACAGTCCCAGAATTACAGCCACCATCTTGATTGTGTTCCAGGAGGAGCAGCATGAAAGCACTGCCTCTGGCTCCAGAAAGCGCAGGAGGAAGTCCACAATTTCTGTAAGGCCTCCTCAGGTCTTCAGAAAATCATCGGCCCTCCCTGTCAAATTTGGTTCAAAGACCTCGAGCAGCGACGGCAATGGCAACCGAAGCTCTACGCACTTGGACAAACAAATGCAAGATAAAATCTCCACTTCCTCATCTGAGAACACTGCCCAACATTCCAAGGAAAAAGATGAAGATGTGGAGGATGACTACAACTGCCCAATTGTGGAGGAGACTCTATATCAATAGATTAAACCAACTTAGATTAAAAAAAAAATTAACTTCATTGTTAGTTTTATGAGATTAAGGTAGGAGTTCGTTTATAATAAAGTAAAAACGAATCTCTTTATACAAGGCTTTAACCTACTTGTAAAATTTCCAATGGACCAATTTCTTCTTTTTATTTTATTTGATATAATTTTCTAAATGTAGAATAAGTTTTCACTTTCCTAATTTTTTAAGATTTTCAATCAATAATCTCTTTATTTTTGTTTTATATAAATTTTGAAATATTCTATAAATTAAATATTATTAAGATTACTTATTATTTGCTTTCGTAATTTTTTTTTTTTTGTAAATTAGATAGGGCTATTCACATTCCTATTCATATAAAATTGATAAAATTGAGATTTACATCATTGACTTTGGACTTTGAAGTCACCCTCTAGGATGGGAGTTTACACGGACAAAAACAAAGAGGACTTTGATCAAAATATAGGTAGATGGGTTGAGAAAAAAAGCCTTTTGGCCTAGCATCAGAAGAAAAATAGAGCATCAGAAGAAAAACAGAGCAATGTAGATGGATTTGCTTTAGTAATTTTATAAAATCATTACATTATAATATTATAATTATTTTTATTATAAAATTATTAGAAAATATACAAAGATTATATACATATGTGTTTTATGATGTAGTAATTTCCAAATTTTACAAATCCTCACATATTTATGACTATCATTTTATTAAAAAAAATGTGATACGGTGAATGTGAAACATAATTTAAAATTCAATCTTCCAAACCAAAAATTCACTTATTATTTATCTAATTATAAAAATCAAAATATTAATTTTTCACTTTAACAATCTTATCGGCCTCTTTACACTTTTTATGAAAATTGCTAATATATTAGCTAACATTAAACCTATTACACATCTTTAACCATTAAACTGACTCAATGTGAAGAAAAACATACCTTTATATGAAAATTGCTAATATTTTACATGACATTAAATCTATTAGACATCTTTAACGATTAAACTGACTCAATGTGAAGAAAAACGTACCTTTAAATTTAGTAGACAGATATTCAATGAATAATTATGCTATTATGGCAGCCTTTTATAAGTTCGGTGTACAGTTGACAACGTGGGCTGCTCCTGCAGGTCTCGTAGCTGGGATGTGTGTAGCCATTGTAGTAGCTGTACTTGTCATTATCCTCTACAGAAGAAAAAGAGTCCAGATGGAGAGTAGGGCCCGATTGATGAAGGAGAGAGCAAGCATACTATCAGGAAGTGGCGGAGGGAATTCCGCCAAACTATTCAAGAGAAAAGAGATCAAAAGGGCGACCAATGGATTCGCAAGGGACAGAATCCTCGGTTTCGGGGGCTTCGGGGAGGTTTACAAAGGAATACTCTATGACGGCACCGTTGTTGCAGTGAAAACTGCCAAGGTAGGTAATATCAAAGGAATCGAGCAGGTTCTGAACGAGGTCCGGATTCTGTCTCAGGTCAACCACAGGAATTTGGTTCGATTGCTGGGCTGCTGTGTTGACTCACAGGAACCTCTGCTGGTGTATGAGTACATTCCCAACGGGACCTTATCCGATCATCTCCATATGACCTCCGGAGGAAAGTTCCTGGACTGGAGAATGCGCCTGAATATTGCTCTCCACACTGCGGAAGCACTGGCTTATCTCCATTCTGCTGCTTTTCCTCCAATATATCACAGAGATGTGAAGTCCACTAACATTTTACTTGACAGTAAATTGAATCCCAAGGTTTCAGATTTTGGGCTATCACGTCTTGCAGAGACTGACCTGTCTCACATCTCCACATGTGCTCAAGGGACGGTGGGGTATTTGGATCCTGAGTATTACAGAAATTACCAGCTCACTGATAAGAGCGATGTGTATAGTTTCGGTGTAGTTTTGCTGGAACTGGTGACATCGCAGAAGGCCATTGATTTCTCCAGGGAAAATGACGATGTGAATTTGGTAATGTATGTGGTGGGTAGATCGGAACAAGGAAGGATCATGGATGTTGTCGATCCTCGCTTGAAGGAAAACGTTTCGCAAGCTGTTATGGACACCGTGCAAGGTGTGACTCTTTTAGCGTTGGGTTGTTTGCAGGAGAAGAGGCACGAGAGGCCAACTATGAAGGAAGTTGCAGAGGAATTGCATATTATCAACAATATTGAATCTTCTTCCGTTGTAGCTGAAGATGGCTGAAGATGGGGATCAGACCTTGCCACCCAAGAAAAACGGAGAATCTGGGTTTATCCTTGGCTCTCCATGATAGCGGTCTAGGGCATTTTATTTGGCTGAAGACTTTTTCTTATTGTATGGTCTCTCATATTAATGACCTAAGCACGGATTGAATTATTGCGGTGCAGAGATCATCTTAGAGAATTAGGGAAACTAAAATGGATGACAACTAGCACTTGACATGAACTGTTGGTGGACGTAACTGTAAATATGAATATATACATTGTATATACCATCATGGATGATGCTTTTAATTATGTAAACATTGACCATAAGTTATGTGTCACCGTTCTTGCCATGCAAATCGAGTCACTCCAGCGAATAAATCCTTCACAAGAAAACTGTGAGTCCATTCTCTCGTTGGGTGGGGACTAATAAATGCTTGGTTGGACTTCGTTATGTAGTGTTTATATATTTTACGATTGCCACTGTTTTGTTTCAACGTGGTTTGGTACATCTGTATTATGTGATTGAGCACGTCCCACAGGTATATATTATGAGGTTAACTTAAAAGTTGGGCGCACCTTACATATAAAAATTTAAGTTACTGACTAAAATTTAATTATAATTTCAGTTTTTAATAACAAGATGATGATTCATGTTTACTTGCACATTGAGTTTGATGTGTTACCTGAATACCTTCAATTTAGACACATACTCGAATGATGTCGATTACAAGCCAACTACTTTTTCTTGGATCTACTTTTGTAGTTTCATACAAATTGTCTTGTTGGCTGACCAATTCTCCCCAGATAATTGATGAAATTATGAAATAGAGAAAACAAGGCGGCTCTAGGATGGAAGATGTTGGGTTTCAATAGGGATCTTGCTGTTAGTCACAAGGGAGAGATGAAGAAGTTTTGTAGAGGGTTGCTGTTACATCAAAACTAGTAAATATTAGTAAATTTCTAAATCTGTAACTAGAATATTTAGAGTGGAAATTATAGACTCCATAAAAGTATAGTGATTACTCCAACAAATTTCGTTATATTAAATTGAGAGTTACGTACTCTTTGAGAGCGGCTTATTCTCTTGTAGTAAATGTACACAAGCTGGCCAATAAACTCCAGAATGAGAAAAATTGTGTTATTAAAGATTGAATACATACATTTATATTGTTGTCATTTATTAGTACCATTTAATTCTTCAAATTTTCTCCAAAAGGTTTTGGATTCCAATTTTCTAAAATAAAACCGTTCCACCAAAACTATATATATAGATATATATATCACTACAAGTTAATTACTTTAAATTTTCCACTCTATAATAAACGAATATAGCGATCTAATATGGATCACGTATATTAACGATAGGCTTCTTATATATCAGGTTTATCTTTAACACCACCTATCCTTGTAATGTAAAATGTATTATAGTTTTTGATAAGGTTTTAAATGGATTTCGAGGTATATTGGCGTGAGGAGGTAATATCAATGGTGCCTATGAAATGAATGTTCTATCCTATTTTGGTTCACAAAAAGGTCGATTAGATATTGGTATACATGAACTTGTTCAAGGGAAAATTGGGTTGTAGGTTTAGAAGCATCTATATCATATAGTTAATTGTGGATATTAAGTTGTGAAATTTAATGAGATTTTTTATATTTATATGTTTTTATTCTGCAATTCTTTTTATTAGTGATATGTTGGTTTTAAGGGTATCAACATGATTGTCTCCAATATGGTTTTTGTAAGACAATTTTTTCTTTCGCCTTAAGCAATTTGTATTTAGGTTGACTATTATATTATATGCCAATAATTTAATTAAAATGTAAGTTTTTTTTTTTTATTATTGGATTCAGTTGTATATGATGACAATATATTTCGATTGGATGCATAACTTTTCATCATTTAATGCTTTTTACCCTAAGGCATTGCCTCTAATTTTGTATTTCATTGGAGATAGAAGAGTCCATACTACTTTTATGTAATATTTTGTATTTGGATAATAAATAACTCTAATGCTATTCACCTTGGCAATTTTGGATGGGCCCATGTATTTGAAGTTCCCAACAAGTTTATTTGTAGTTCCTTATCTCTTGATGTTATTTCATATCTCATTATGGATTTTTTTATCTCCATCTCAATAGTGAGTTCCAAATGCTAAATATATTTTGTGGTTTTCCTCTTTTGAGGCTTCCCAAAAAGATGTGGTTATTAGTGTGTGTTGTTGCAAATACTCCATATTCAAACTTTGTCTTTTAAGATGCAAGTTATGTGGATTGAGTCATGCAATTATGTCACCTTTTGTGGTATTATAATATAATGTAATATGATAGTTGGATTTTGGTTTAGGGATAGCTTATGTCTGAATTTTAAAATATTGACTCAACTCTACCTTGAAAAAATGACAGTTTCCACTAAAGAAGAAGTTTGGATAAGATGATAAAATATTTAGTCCTTTAAATTTTTGGTATTATCTATTGAAACTCTCTTACTATTTGTTGGAATTTCTTATTGGAGACCTATTATTTGTTTATTCTAGTTAGTAACTCTATTGGAAAATGACATGTTAAATTTTTGTCATAGTCTTTAGTTTATGGTAATTGTTGTATCATGCAAACCTTCTATTCAATTTTTCACATGGTAGGCTTGTTCTTTCCTAGTGTGGCTTAATTAAAGAGAATACTTATTTATGGAATGAGTTAATGCTAATATTTTTAGTGAATTGGGTACATATACATTATAGATTTGAAATCGTTTTTTACATTGTATACTTACAAATTTTATTTGACGATAAAACAAAAAATCACATGGAGCAAAAACAATTATACTTGTTAGGTTATAAAGAGTGAAAAAATGGAGAAAAGAGTGAACTTTACACAGGTGTTCGATACAAAGTATGTAATATAGTAGATGGAAAGTAAATTTTCAGTAGTTAATGGATAGTGTGATACTATTGTCTACTAAGAATCAATGATGAAAATAATATTTACATATAAACAACTTGTTTCATGTAGTTTACAAATTCAATAGCCTTAAACTAGGCTAGTTGCCCTCACAGGGGTTTCACTAGGGGAGCAATACCATACCACGTGGGTTCATATTGGGGGATATATAATGAGGAAAAAATGACATAATATATTGGGGGATATATAGGGGGTAAAGGGTTTTTATATTGGCGGGTATAAAAAATGGAGCTCAAAGTTAGTGGTATAGAAAATGTTAATGAAAAAATGGATACCTACAATATCTAGTGAAAGTAGAGGCTTTTTAAATTGGGAAGGTGTATTGAGTTTGTATTGGTAGGGGGTTAAATGATGTGATTTTTAGAGATATTTTCCAATATGTAGTCAAATTAGGGTTATTGTTTAGTTTTCCATGAACGCACGTGATATGTCAGAGGTTCATTGAGTGAATCCCCTTGTGTTGTGGTTTCCCTATGGTGGTAAGTCTCTCTCTCTCTCTCTATATGTGTGTGTGTGTGTGTGTGTGTGTGTGTGTGTGTGTGTATCACTTGTTATATCAAATGTTTATTTTTAATAAATGGGTCACCTTCATTTTTTATTACTCAAGAATAATTTTCATTTACCATCGATATTTGGAAATCCCATGCCACTACCAATATTCCTATCTCTACCCAAAAGCTCCTCTCGATGCAAATATTTCCTTTCCTTGATCAACCAACTTGTTCTAGTGTGGATGAAACTCCATTACCGAAAGATTACAAAACATTATTATAATATTTAATGTTAAGTATGACCAAGGGTCAATTCTTAACCATTAAAAATATCATACACGAGCCATAATATTACTAGTCAAAGTGTGCATGTAAAATAAGAATGTTGGTAGACTCATAACAATTTCCTGTAGATTTGGAAATTTTCATATTCTTTTAAATAATGCATTGGTATTGATGGCTATGGGTACCCAAGAGCACTAGATTAAATAGACTAGTCCACAACATACAATCTCTTTTTGTTTGGTTAGGTTAGTCATCTCTATTCACATTGTAACTTTTAGCAACTATTAGATGACATATGACTCATTGAGTTTCTCTAATAACATCAAATTTATATTTTACAATATTAAATTTTGATTTTACACCCATAAATTATTAATCCAAACCATTTGAGATTTTTCCCATGTTTTAGTTTTTTCTATAACATTGTATTTTAAAATTTATTACTTTAAACATCATATGTCAAGTGTGGGTGATATAATTTTTGCAAATCATTTTTCAATCAATTCATATTAAGTGTGTGAAGGATCCACAACAATATAAGCTACATGGAAATATAAACAACCATGGACATTCCATTGGATAATTTGTCACAAAAGATCTACTAAAATATATTCAAAAATCTGAAATCTATACTATGAGGGTTAATTTTTCCTTAGATTTATGGATTTGTTAATTATTGTGTTATGATTATGCATGTAGTAGATAAAACACAGGAAATAGAGAACAACATAATTTAAAACTCACAAACAAAAATGAATAAAATACATGGTATGGGAAATCCTTATAGGAGAAATTGGCTAGAAGGTGAGGTCGCTACATGCTCTCTCTTTCTCTGAATGGAAAGAATGCAAGTACAAAAGAGTAAAAACTATGGCTCGTAGACTACTAGGGTGCACAAAACCTCTCTTTTTACTCTTTATATATAAAATCTCAACAACTATGCCCATTTATGGAACAAAATGCACTCAAATACTATGGAAGCCCTTTCCCTCTTATTGGCTTTAAGTTTGATAACCTGATAACCTACTACTGGTTTAAGTTTGACTCCTGGAAACTCTTAACTAGAATTACAATATTAACACTTCTAGAGTGCTCTTCATAATGATCATGTGCCTAGCTTTTTTTCCACAAAAAATGGAGGTTGGCATGACATCATCTTCAATCATGGTGGTCAAAATAAGAAGGTCAACTTCTAGGTGGAATAAATTTTTCATACAAACTATTCTTGAGGTGATTCTTATACCATTGGAAAGGGATATGCATGTAGAATATACTTATGGGATGCATCACATAAAATGGAAAAGTGTTACCCTAAAGAAATACTATTTAATTCCTCAAAATTCTTTAGGAAGGTTTCAAACTGCAATATGCCAAACTGGGACCCACTAATAAAAAAGATCTTATGAGAAGATTAATCTCTCAAATGACCATTAATTATAACACATGTGTGAGTGAGGAACATCTTCTTTGATTTTTGTGCACTCTATCCTCTTGATCTCGTCTCGCCTAATTCTTTTCACTCTCAAGTTGAGTTTATACCAATTACCCATGAAAATTTCCAAATGCATAACAATAATCCTCAATTCCTTATTAATCGAACATTCCTCCTCAACATACTTCCATTTATAATTAACTATTTGAGTATTATTTTTTGAGGTGTAAGACATGACTAGCATGCGTGTACAAGTGAATAAGAAAGAAATGTATTTGTTGAATGGATCCTCTATTTTTTACCCATCAATCATACAAAATAAAAACGTCTTGTATTCAAGCATTGTAATCACCAAATTCATTCAACATTCTCTTCCCCAAGGGGTATGCTAATTTTGTTAGCCTCTTACTCATATACAATCATGAATTCTTGATATATCACATTTATGTATTTCAAATCTTAAAATATGGTTGTTAGATTTCTTTCTAGATCCTATTTTGTCTCCTCTAACTTTATTTCTCTGTGATGTGTGGAGGTGAAAATAATTGAGGTGGTTTCATAATTATATCATATATTTGTATGATTGAAAAAAAATTATATCATTGAAAGATAAAATACAAGATAATATCCGAGACATTATGACTTGAGGTCTTTTCCACCAAATTTTTTCTCTCTTCTTCTTGTGAGATATATTTTGTCAATTGATGTTAGAGCTCTTACAGTTGTTAAGGCATGATACCTCTCATGAGTCCATGACTCATGACCAATCTAAATAAATCTTAGAGTCATATTCATATTAGATTCTTATTATCTCACCCATCTCATAGTAACTCGGATGATAAGAAAACTAAGATTCTCTGAAGAGAGCCCTCCCATTACTTTATCAATCAAATATCAAGATCTTTGAGGGTTCGATTTTCTTGAAATCAATAATTTTCAGATGATTGTGCTATAATTAGTACTCATTAAAGGGAGCGATGGCATATGGTGTTGTGTGTGTACTAGTTGTGTTAAAATATGTAATTACCTCCCGCATGTAGAGTTAGACAATCAGTTAAGTAAGCGTTGACTTAGTCGAGTTATGTGATAGATGAATTTGATAAGTGAGTTAGAGAGTTAGTTAAGTGAGTGATGTTGAAAATGCAACAAGATGATGGAGCTTAGTGAAAATAAGTCGCCTTCACTAAGTGGGCCCGCAGGCTATTTTTGGCGCAAAGTCTATTTTTAGACTATGTCTATTTTTAGACATATGGATCATGGTCTATGAGTTGCAGGATGCTATTTATGGATGATTGGTCAAGTTGGTAAAAATAGATGGACCTCTATTTTTAGACATTGAGCGGAATCTATTTTTAGACTGCCAGTCTAAAAATAGATCAGTCGAATATTATTAGCTCTTAATAATATTTGGACTATAAACATTATCTTATCCTCTTGGAGCACTTCAGTTCGAGCTACGGATGTGGCACATGCATCTGACAGAAGTAAATACGCTTTTCCTAAGGGTTAGTTGAGCTATTGCATGGTTGACTTCAGTTAGAACTCATGTGGCAGAGTTTGGTGGAGTTGATGAGACAGTTGGTGGAGTTGTGTTCGGTTTTACTTAGTTGAACTAGTTGTATTTAGTCTAACTGATAAATACACTAGTGATGAGTGGTGTGAATTAATTATTAATTAATTCACTAATTATTAACTCATAAATCAACTAAAGGATACATCAGTTAACTGAAATGCATGGACAGTTCAGTGGAGACCAATGTTAGAGGTGGGTGAAAGGGTGAGTCTACTATCAGCTGTGACTATAGCTGTGCATGAGATTTGCACACACGTTGATTGAGATTGCCAATGAGAATTGCGCAGTACAAGCCAGTGGGATTCGAACTTGGATCTCATCATTATTCATCTTGGATTGCGCAGTAGAGGCAGGCAGACAGGTGGAAGAGATTTGAACTTGTGACTTGTTCATATCTGAGCTAGTTTGTGTGTAGCATGCGAGATAGTGCTGAGAGCTGTGAGGAGCTTTGTGCTATGTATTGTTACATGTTCTCTATCATTATAATATATAGATAGTTGGGGGTTTTCAGCTGTAAGCTTTCCCCATTACATATTGTGTTATATGTGTGCTTGATTATGTTTTAATGTGCGCATGCGACTGCTTCTATTTCCGAAAATTGATGATCAATTGTAGAAGAGGTTATGTATTATGCATGAAGCTTAAATAGTGTGTAATCAGGATAATCTCGGTGAATAATTCAGCTATTATTCAAATTTCTACATGGTATCGGAGCAAAATTGATCATCGGATCTATTACAGTGATTACATTTTATTTCGGTAGACAGAGTCTGTACGAGGGCCAGGTAGCCTCTGGATCCATCCTTTCTTTGAAAGGTGATATATCCAGTAAATGCCCATACATTCGATCTCTGTGCTAGAAATACTTTGTTCTCACAGATCAGAAGCAATTGAGTTTTGAGTTGGTGGAATTCGAATTTGCAGCAGTGTTTTCTTGGTGTTGAAGTCAAAATGTCTTTCAACGGATTGCGATTGGAGTATGCCCTTGAGGGTAGCTCGAATTATGTTGCATGGAAGGACAGGATGGAGGCGGTGTTAGATGACAATGGGTTGAAGGAGTTCATAGATGTTGAAGTTCCAAAGCCTACTGATGCTGCTCAAGTTGAGGCTTGGCAAAAGAAGACAACAAAATGTCAAAGGATTCTGTTGGAGGGCGTGAAGGATCACATTGTATCCAGCCTGCATGGAAAAGCTTCTCCATACTTGATGTGGAAAGTGTTGACAGATTTATTCCAAAGCAAGAGCGACCAGAGGAAGTTTGCACTCAAGGATAAACTCAGAAACATAAAGATGGAGAAAGGCGACAGTATACCCAAGTACCTCACGAAGTTCACCCAATGCAGGGATGAGCTGGGAAGTGTGGGGGTGATGGTAGATGATGAGGACTTGGTGGACTTGGCTCTCCTTGGTCTTCCGAAGAGTTGGCATTCCTATCAGGACTCTGTCAATGGTCGGGAGAAATTGCTAGGATGGGAGCGACTTTGGTCGGATCTTATGCAAGAGGAGATAAGGCGGAGTACCAGGGACGGATCTTCATCAAAGGTATTTGATGAAGAAAATTGTGCTTTGGCTGCCAAAGCAAAGAAGGGGAAGAGCAAGAAAGCTTCTCATTCCGGTGCAAAAGGCAAGAAGCAGGACATGTCCAAGGTGAAGTGCTTTCACTGTCACCAGCACGGACATTATGCCACAAATTGTCCGCAGAAGAAGAAAAATAAGCAGGCTGCTGGATCTACAGTGAGAGAGGACCTAGCCTCGCAGTTTGATCTGGATTTTCGCTGATCACATGCTTGGTATCAAGTGTGATGGGTTCAGTTTGGTTCTCGGACAGTGGTGCGTCTTTTCACATGACGGGAGATCGAGATTTGTTTCGATGCGGGATGAGAAAGATCTTGGAGTGCACATCGAGATGGGCGATGATGATAGATATAGTGCGACCGGTATCGGTACCATTTCCTTTGAGAGGGAGTCTGGTAAACCCTTCGTATTGAAGGAAGTGATGCATGTTCCAGGATTGAAGAAGAATCTTATCTCTGTGGCGATGTTAGAAGACAAGGGATATGATGTTGTCTTCAACGAGGGAAAGGCTTTCCTGTGCAGTAAGACAACTGGAGAAACCCGGAAGATAGGGGTTCAAGTCAAGAACCTTTATCAATTGCAAGTAGATGGCTGTGCAGCAATGGAATGCAAGGCAAAAGGAGTGGTGAGCCGGGATGATGGCGAGCTGCGACACCGGAGATTGGGCCACCTTCACCATGGAGCTTTGAAGATACTACAACAGATTTCTACTGGGCTTCCTAAGGGAACTCTTGCGCAGTCAGATCAGTGCAAGAGGTGTACCTTAGGAAAATTTGTGAAAGCCACCTTTCACGAGAAGGATAGTCGCGCCACGACGATCCTTAAGAGAATTCACACATACGTGTGTGGACCTTTCTCAGTAGCTTCGACAACAAAGCACAGGTACTATGTGATCTTTGTTGATGATTATTCTCGGAAGTGCTGGATCTTCTTCATGCAGAAGAAGAGCAAGACATACTCAAAGTTCTGTGAGTTCAAGGCGGATTTGAGAAAGAATCGGGGAAGCAGGTGAAGGCTCTTAGGAGCGAAAATGGTGGTGAATTCATCTCTGGCGAATTCAAGGACTTTTGCAGCGCAGAAGGAATTAGAAGAGAGCTCATAGCACCTCATAACCCACAGCAGAACGGGGTTGCTGAGCGGAAGAACATAACGATTGTGGGTGTTGCATGGGCGATGTTGCATGATCAGGGCATACCCATTCACTTGTGGGCGGAGGCATGCAATACTGCAGTATATGTGCAGAACCGTTGTCCTCACAGGATACTTGGCATGAGTACACCCGAGGAGGCGTTTTCTGGTAAGAGGCCTGATATTTCCCATTTGAGGATTTTTGGTTCACCTGTTTACATTCATGTGACGAAGGATGCCGGGAAGAAGCTGGAGCCGACTGCAGAGGTTGGGATATTTGTGGGGTACACTAATACACCCCACAACTATCGTGTGTATTTTCCAGACAGTCGCAAGACTGTTGTGCGACGGGATATAAAATTTCAGGAGGAGAAAGCCATGAAGTGTTCGCTTGAGAGGGAGCCACACTTGCATGCAGATGAGGAGCTATTAGTTCCTAAGGATGAGCTTCAGGATGTGGATCAGCCACAAGAGGAATTTCATGGAGTGGAAGAGACCACTCATGCAGCGCCAACCATCAGAGGGCGGAAGCGCACTACAGAAGCTGAGCGACTGGCTCAAGATGCAGAGAAGGTTGTAGGACCACCTACAGCACAGCGCAGACAGAGACAGTCACCGGACCGGTACACTGGATACATGGCTCTTATGAGCAAATGTGTCGTGACAGAGCCATCCTCTTTCGAGGAAGCTGTGGAGGACCCCGCATGGGTAGATGCCATGGTGGAAGAGTATGATTCGATTGTCAGAAACAGTGCATGGGAGATTGTCTCGAGACCGGAGGGGAAATCAGTGGTGGGTTCGAGATGGATCTACAAAGTGAAGCAGGCAGCTGACGGGAGTGTGGAGAAGTACAAGGCAAGATTTGTTGCCCGAGGCTTTTCACAGATAGAGGGGATCGATTATGAGGAGACCTTTGCACCTGTCGCAAGGTATTCTTCCATACGGACGATTCTTGCTCTCTCAGCGTAGATGGGGTGGCACATTCATCAGATGGATGTGAAGACTGCATTCCTCAATGGAGTCATTGAGGAGGAGGTGTACATAGAGCAGCCCGAAGGTTTCGAGATCTTCAGCAGCGAGTCGCATGTGTGCAAGCTCAAGAGAGCTCTGTATGGGTTGAAACAAGCACCTCGTGCTTGGTACACACAGATAGACAGTTATTTCACCGGACTTGGATTCTCCAAGAGTGAGGCGGATCCTAACCTATACTAGATTGTGGTGAAGGGTAAGTTGCTGATAATTGTACTTTATGTAGATGATTTGATTTTGATGGGTGATGAGCTGTTGATACTTTCATGCAAGGAGGATCTTGCTAGAGAGTTTGAGTTGAAGGACTTGGGCCTCCTTCATTATTTCCTGGGATTGGAAATTTGGCAGCGCAGTGATGGACTGTTTGTTTCTTAGGGTAAGTATGCCCGGGAGATACTAGAGAAGTTCAACATGCATGGCTGCAAGCCTGTTGATACTCCTCTTCCTGGAGGTTGGAGGAAGGAGGATGCTACTTCAGCGGAGGTAGTGGATGCCACTGTTTATCGACAGTTGGTGGGGTCGCTTATGTATCCGGTCAATACACGACCCGATATATGCTATGTTGTTAACCAGCTTTCACAAGCTATGGTTAAGCCTACCAAGCTCTTCTGGAAGGCAGGAAAGCATGTATTGCGTTATCTTAGAGGCACATCGGGATATGGCTTGTGGTACAGACAGGAGGATGGGGTGAAGCTATGTGGCTTCACGGATGCAGATTGGGCAGGGAGCCCAACGGACAGAAAGAGCACATCTAGAGGGATCTTCAGTATCGGGTCGACAGCAGTTTCTTGGTACAACAGGAAGCAGAGATCCGTAGCACTCAATTCAGCAAAGGCCGAGTATATGGTAGCGAGTTTGGCTGCATGCGAGGCTATATGGATGAGGAAGATCCTGGTTGGGTTGTTCGGGTCACACTTGGAGCCTACTGTGATTTATTGTGATAACCAGAGTTGCATTAAACTCTCGGATAATCCAGTATTTCATGATAGATCCAAACACATTGACATCAGGTACCATCATATCAGAGATTGTGTGCAGCGGAGAATCATGTTACTTTCATATATTCCCACGGAGGATCGGGATGTTGATATCTTGACGAAGGCGCTCACCAGGAGCAAATTCGAATACCACAGAGGCAGGATAGGGGTTGCAGATAATCCATATCTTGTTGAGAGGGAGTGTTTAAAATGCAACAAGATGATGGAGCTTAGTGAAAAGAAGTCGCCTTCACTAAGTGGGCCCGCAGGCTATTTTTGGCGCAAAGTCTATTTTTAGACTATGTCTATTTTTAGAAATATGGATCATGGTCTATGAGTTGCAGGATGCTATTTATGGATGATTGGTCAAGTTGGTAAAAATAGATGGACCTCTATTTTTAGACATTGGGCGAAGTCTATTTTTAGACTGCCAGTCTAAAAATAGATCAATCAAATATTATTAGCCCTTAATAATATTTGGACTATAAACATTATCTTATCCTCTTGGAGCACTTCAGTTTGATGCTTGGATGTGGCACATGCAGCTGAAAGAAGGAAATACGCTTTTCCTATGGGTTAGTTGAGCTATTGCATGGTTGACTTCAGTTAGAACGCATGTGGCAGAGTTTGGTGGAGTTGATGAGACAGTTGGTGGAGTTGTGTTCGGTTTAGCTTAGTTGAACTAGTTGTATTTAGTCTAACTGAAAAATACACTAGTGATGAGTGGTGTGAATTAATTATTAATTAATTCACTAATTATTAACTCATAAATAAACTAAAGAATACATCAGTTAACTGCAATGCATGGACAGTTCAGTGGAGACCAGTGTTAGAGGTGGGTGAAAGGGTGAGTCTACTATCAGCTGTGACTATAGCTGTGCATGAGATTTCCACACACATTGATTGAGATTGCCAATGAGAATTACACAGTACAAGCCAGTGGGATTCGAACTTGGATCTCATCATTATTCATCTTGGATTGCGCAGTAGAGGTAGGCAGACAGGTGGAAGAGATTTGAACTTGTGACTTGTTCATATCTGAGCTAGTTTGTGTGTAGCATGCGATATGAGTCTTTGAGAAGTGGCAAGCTTGGTGCTATGTATTGTTACATGTTCTCTATCATTATAATATATAGATAGTTGGGGGTTTTCAGCTATGAACTTTCCCCATTACATACTGTGTTATATGTGTGCTTGATTATGTTTTAATGTGCGCATGTGACTGCTTCTATTTCCGCAAATTGATGATCAATTGTAGAAGAGGTTATGTTTAATGCATGAAGCTTAAATAGTGTGTAATCAGGATAATCTCGGTGAATAATTCAGCTATTATTCAAATTTCTACAAGTGATTTTCAAGTTGAGTTATGTGAGTGTGCGTATGTCAAGTTAGGTTAAATACCCTTCACCGGGTTTATTGTATTCATTATGATTGATAGAGATTGACAATTAATAATGAGTCGAAGCTCGTTTGTGTTATTGTGTGAAATATTTGTGTAATTTATGCCTTTAATCTTCTGCCATTTCAACAAATTGGTATCAGAGCAAGGTTACAAAGAACCAATAAAAAACAGATCAACAATCGTCGCAGAATTTTTTTTTTTTTTTTTTAAGCTATAACGCATCTGTTAGTCATATTCTGAGTGTTATAACGTTGGTGAGCTCAGCAGAGAGATGCGTTACCGTTGGCAAACTTACCACGTTTTCGAGGCACGCAATCTCCTTTGAATTTTCATGCGTTAAGGCACTAACATAGGGAAACCATAGCCTGCATAGCTTTAGCACACGGGGGGGCATAGCGTGGAATGAGTTAAGCACGTTGCCCTCATAAGTTAAGAGCACGTTATTTCATATCATAGGAGGTTTCAAACGAGTCAACGGAATTCCAAAAGGCAATTTGTTTTGGATCGTATTTAATGAGTTGAGACATATTTTAGTGGGTCCTTTTATAAAGGTCACGTGAGTATATAAGAGGAAAGTCATTTAAAAGGTTTTTTCGAAACCATATTATGATAAGGTTTTAAAAAGGGAATTTTCAAAAGTTTTTTTTTTTTTTAAATGAGTGTAGTTTTATAAAAGGGTTTTAAAAAAAGCGTTTATTATAAAATATTTTTTTCATAAAGATATTTTAAAAAATAAAATTTTTATATAAAAATTAAAACCAAGGGTTTTATTAGAAGATTATTTTTTGGAGCTTAGCAAAGCATACAATTCTTTTAAGGGTTTCAGAAGTGAATTTTTTGTTTGAATAAAGTTGGCCACAAGCAGCTTCCAACCACAACTTCCTTCTTTTACAGGGAAGGATTATGATGTGTGGGCCATTAAGATGGAGACCATGTTAAAAGCGCATGATGTTTGGGATTATGCTAAGTTTGGGTTTGCAGAACCTTAAGATGATGCAAAAGAACGAGCCCTCAGTATTGCAGAGAGGGAACAATGGAAGAAAGACAAAAGGAAGAATGCACAAGCATTGCTTCTTATCCAGCAGGGAGTGGACCGAGAAGTGTTCTAGAAGATAATGATCACGTTTTTAGCAAAAGAAGCATGGGAAACCTTGGCGAAAAGCTATCAAGGTATAAAAAAAGTCAATATTGTTAAATTGTAGGATACTAGGAGAGATTTCGAAATCCTGCAGATTAAGGAGACATAGGACATTGATTCTTTCATGAATAGGGTCATGTTTGTCGTCAATCAATTAAAAATTTATGGTGAAGACATTAACAATCGAATAGTGATTGAGAAGGTTCTTAGATCTTTGTCCACCAAGTTTGATGTTGTGGTAGCAGCCATCGAAGAAGAAAAGGATTTTGCAAAACTGACAGTTGATGAGTTGATGGGATCACTTCTATCGCATGAGGCAAGGATAGATAGAAATAAGGATTCCACTTTAGAAACTACTTTCAAAAGTCAAGTTTCTATTTCAAGAGGTCAAGGCAGAGGTTGAGGCAGAGGTCGATCTAGAGGTAGAGGACGAGGCAGAAGATATGGTGGTCAGAGAGATGGCCGAGAAGAGAATGAAAATGAAAGTGGAAGCAACAACAACAGAAGCTTCAACAATAATTACAGATCTGAAAAATCAAAGGTGGGATGCTATTATTGCAATAAATTTGGTCACTATGCTCATGATTACAGGAAGAAGCTAGCTGATTAAGGAAACCAAAGAGCTAATGTTAGTATAGAGAATACTAACTCTATGCTCCTAGCATGCAACAACATGCACGAACCATCTCATAAGGTCTGGCTATTAGATAGTGGTTGCAGTAACCACATGATAGAAAACAAGAATTTGGTTGTGAATTTGGATCAATTTGTGAAGACAAAGGTAAAGTTGGGGATTAACAAGACCGTGGATGTAGATGGTAAAGGAGTGGTTAACATTTTGACCAACCAGGGGGAGCCAAAGAGAATATCAGAGGTATATTATGTTCCTGGTCTTAAACATAATTTGATAAGTGTTGGTCAAGTAACATAGAAAGGATATAGAGTTATCTTTCAGGTGAAAGAGTGTGTTATTTATGAAAAATCCCCAAGCAAGTAGTTGATAGAAAAGGTGTAGATGACGAGGAACAGACTATTTCCTCTAATTATGAACTACAATGATCAGGTTAGTTCTTTTACAACTACATGTTCTAATGATTACTAGTTATGGCACTTTCAGTTTGGACACTTGCATTTTTCCGATTTAATATTGTTGCAGCAGAAATAGATGGTCAGAGGATTACCTCCCATCAAATAACCTACTACTACTTGTGAGTGTTGCTTCTTGGGAAAGCAACACCGTGAAAGTTTTTTGAAAGGATTTTCATACAGAGAAAAAAACCACTTGAGTTGGTGCATACAGACTTGTATGGACCTATGAGGACACAGTGGATTGGTGGAAGTTGTTACTTCCTCACTTTTATTGATGACTATAGCAGAAATAATTGGGTTTACTTCTTGAAGAAAAAGTCTAAAATTTTTGCAAATTTCAAAGAGTTCAAAGCCTTAGTAGAGAACCAAAGTGATCAACAGATCAAGGTATTGAGATCAATTCATGGTGGATAATATTTTTCAAAAACATTCCATGAGTACTGCAAACAACATGGAATTCGAAGACAATTTACAACTAGATACACACTGCAACATAATGGTGTAGCAGAGAGAGAATAGAACAATCATGAACATGACAAGGAGCATGTTGAAAGCAAGCCACTTGTCTAATGATTATTGGGAAAAAGAAGCTGCATGTGGTGTTTATGGCATAAATATATCTCCTACAAAGAGTGTGATGAACAGAGTTCCAGAAGAAGCATGGTGAGGTATGTCATGCAGTGTATCTCATTTCAGATTTTTTGGATGTGTAGCCTATGCACATGTGCCTAAGAAGATAGGAGGAAAATTAGATGATCAAAGTGAAACATGCATATTTAATAGTTATAGTGAGCAGTCAAAAGCTTACAAAATGTATAACCCTATCACTAAGAAGACAATATTTAGCAGAGATGTTGTGTTCAAATAACAAGAGTTGTGGAATGGGACTATAAACAAACCAACCGATGCATGAGCACCATTGATGGAAGAGGATGATGTAGCAGAAAAGGAGAAGAAAGAATCAAGAGAATAGACACCAAACTGAGTCACACCAGCAATGAATCCAATATTTTTAGAGCAGCATGGATCTTCAAGCAGATCAATCAGGTAATGAATCAAGAAATGGTAAGAAAAATTTGAGAAGTTTGAAATATATTTATGATGATATGGATGTTAGTTCAAATTTTTCACTGTTAGAATTCCAACCTTCTTCATTTGAATAAGCAATCAAAGATGAAAATTGGGTGCAAGCCATGGATAAAGAGATGAATTCAATTGAAAATAATGATACATGGGATTTGGTTAATTTTCCAAAGTATAAAAACCTCATTGGTGTGAAGTGGGTGTACAAGACAAAGTTGAATGAGAAAGGTGAGATTGACATATTTAAAGAGATACTTGTAGCAAAAGGATTCTCGCAACAACCGAGAATAGACTTTAGGGAAAAAAATTCTCTCGTAGCGAGATTGGATACTTTAAGAGCAGTTCTAGCGACAACAGCTCAGAACAAGTGGAAAGTACATCCGATGGATGTCAAATCAACCTTCTTGAATGGAATTCTAGAAGAAGAAATTTATGTGTAGCAGCTTCCAGGTTATGAAGTTTAAGGTAAAGAACATAAAGTTTACAGGTTGAAGAAAGCACTTTATGGACTGAAGCAAGCACCTAGAGCATGGTATAGCAGAAGCAACATTGAGCCTACCTTATACTCAAAGTTAAATGAGCATGGAAAATTTTTGATTGTTTGCTTATATGTTGATGATATGATTTTTACAGGTGATCTTGAGTTAGATGAATTTAAAGCAGCCATGGTGAAAGAATTTAAGATGATAGATCTTGGTCTCATGAAATATTTTCTTGGCATTGAAGTTGAGAAATCTGGAAAAGGAATTTTTATTTGCCAAAATAAGTATGCCAGAGATATGCTGAAAAGATTCAGGATGGATAATTGCAAACCTGTACCTACACTAGTTTCAAAAGGTACAAAGTTAGGTAAGGATGATAAAGGATCAGATGTCAATCCAACTCTATTCAAAATATTGGTTGGAAGCCTCATGTATCTCATAGCTACAAGACCAGATATTATGAAAGGAGTGAGCTTGATTTCCAGATTTATGGAGACTCCAAAAGACACACATTGGATTGTTGGAAAAAGAATTCTGAGATACATAGCAGGAACTAGAGATTATGGAGAAATGTATGCAAGCACAGAAAATAAATATTTCATTGGATACAGAGATAGTGATTTTGCAGGCAGTTTGGATGATCGGAAGATAACATTGGGTTATGTGTTCCAACTTGGTTCAGGTGTGATAGCATGGGCATCTAAGAAGTAGCCCATTGTGACACTATCATCAACAGAAGCATAATATGTAGCACCAACATTAGCGGCATGTCAAGCAGTATGGTTAAGAAGAGTATTGGATGGACTCAAGCAGAAACAACAAGGATCGACAACAATATATTGTAAAAACACTTCAGCGATTGCACTATACAAGAATAGTGTGTTTCATCAAAAGAGAAAGCATATTGATACTAGATATCACTTTATTAGAGAACTTGTGAGCAATGGAGAAGTTCACTTGAAGCCTTATAAATCTAGTGATCAATTAGCTGATATATTTAGAAATCCATTAGCAATAGATGTGTTTGAGTTTCAAAAAAGAAACTTGGGTGTTGTAAGCCTAGCTAAGACATAGACCAATAGGCATGTTTTAGTTTTCATGAGTTATGTTTTAGTTTAGTGGTCGTAATTAAGGGGGAGTGTTAAAATATGCAATTACCTCTTGCATGTAGAGTTAGACAATCAGTTAAGTAAGCGTTGAGTTAGTTGAGTTATGTGATAGATGAATTTGGTAAGTGAGTTAGAGGGTCAGTTAAGTGAGTGATGGTCAAGTTGATTTATGTGAGTGCGTGCATGTCAAGTTAGGTTAAATAACCTTCATCGGGTTCATTGTATTCATTGTGATTGATAGAAATTGAATATTAATAGAGAGCCACAGCTCGTTTGTGTTATTATGTGAAATATTTGTGTAATTTGTGCCTTTAATCTTCTGCCATTCCAACAAGTTGAAGGCTTTAGCTATGCTTCTTGGTTGAAGGCATCGATGGCATATGATGTTAGTGTGTTTTTACACGTTGAAGACTCTAGCTATGTTTCCTACTTGGAAATTATATGATTTTTTCCTTAGACATTTTGCCTTGATGCAGGGAGTGTTTGGTACTCAAGAGAAAGCTTCTGAGATCACATGGTTTTTTATGCCCAAATCGATGCATCCAGGGACGAACTGAGCAGGGTTCGACATTAATTTTATTAAATTTATAATAGTGGGGAGACCTGAGGATAACAATGCAGGATTGTTCAGGTTTTGTAACTTTGAGGTTGAGATCAACTTCAAGATAACTTTCTTGCAATTGTTCACTTCAATGAGGTGATCTATTTGGCTGCGATCGATGAGGTTTGATTTGGTATAATATTTCAAAATTAATTTCTCATGGGTTTGCTTATGTAAGCGTGGAGTGATCTGCAAAAGGCTTGCATTTTATTTGAGGATAAATCTAAAGTTATCGAAGAACTATGGAATCATCAATTGTTTGAAGAAATGTTTTTCTGTTTATTGGAAGTTATAGTTGCGATATGATGAAAGAGGTAATGAGGGAGAATTGTTTCCTTTCTTCTCTTTTGTGGTAGTCCTTTTCTCTGGTATTCAAGAAATGCATGATGCCGAAAAACCCTAACCGAGGGTACTAAGCTTTGAGGAGTTTAAAAAGTTTAGGAATTTTCCTCTACATATTCGGCTCCCCCCTCCACCAAATTGAGCTCTGTAGCAATGAATAGGGATTATTCATTGGAAAAAAATGGAGAAAGGTTATAAAAAAAAACTAGATCTGGGAATACGTTTATTTTGGTGAAGACCTTGTCAATGAGGCTCAAAGTGGAGGAATTTGATGATTCAGGGAAATCCTGAGTATTTACGTTTGATTTTCTTCTCTTGATGTTGTATGTGTCCATTCTTGAGACATCGACTGTAGTATAGTACTTTTTATTTAAAAAGGACAAGTTCTATTTGAAATTATACAAATGAAGTTTTGGAATGTGTTCCTTTGCGGTTTTAGTATGAATCTTCTCCAACCATTGTGGTTAAGGTGAAATATCTTCTGTTGGGACTCTGAAGTCACCACTAAGCTAGATAAGATAAGAATTTTATATTTATATCAGTGTAATGAGGATACAATTTAACTTTGATAATAATGGAAACTCTAGCAATATTTTGACAAAATCCTATTGTTTTTTTGTAAATTTGGGTTACCGTTGTGAAGCTTCAGGATTTCACGTGTCTCGAGGATTATTGATGGTTCTGAATCCATTCCAATATTAAAAAAAATACATTAAAACACTCCACCAATCATATTTTTTGAACGTTTTCTCCGTGCAAATCCTAGCTAAATAAGGTTGATTTAGATTTATTGAGCTCTTCTGAGTGAAGTGCCATATTTATTCCGAGCCTCCTTCACTATTTGTGCTTCGAGACAACCTATTTTCACAAGGCACTGTAATATATCTTAAGCAACTTGGGCATTTGGTTTCACTTCCTCTTCCTCTTAAAATAGAAATCATATTTGATGCCTAGATATGTTTATGCATACCCATATTAAATATCAATATATATTAAACACATAAACATAAAAATTTTTATTAATTACAAGGAAAATATTCACTTATGTAAACTTTTATCACCATCAAATATTCATCATTAAAAATTCATTTCCATTCACATTCATTAATTTCCATTTTAACCCAAAGGCACCTCTACCATGTATATGAAGTGCCATGATTTAACTTAGAAATGACATTTTTATTACAACCTATGTATGGTTGAGTAATCTTAAATTTATTGTTTTCAATTTTTTTAAGCACAAAAACTTATATTATTAGGAAAATATGTAGAAAAAATATTATATAGAGACATCTTTATCAGATCTAGTTTGTTGGAACATAAACTAGAAAAATAAATATCATCATCATTTAAACTTTAGTGTATAAAAAATTGTGGAATTGTTTGGGCCTGACCATTCTCATTAAAAATAAGTTTCAAAAAGAGGTAGTAGTAGCCATAAAATCCAAGAAAAAGCATTCATAACATGAAACTAGAGAGATAAAAACTATAGAAACCGAATTTCTCCATGTGGATGTCATACCATTAACCATCTGGAAAAACACATAGGGTTTCCACGGGGTGGTTGTTCTCTATAAAGTAACAATGTTGCTTTCAGCTGTTGTATCACCTCATCCATAATATGATAAAAGAGGTTGAGATCCTTCATCCGAACGCAAAGCTTTTCTCTACTCTTGTAACAATCAAACAAGACTTTCCCATCAAGTTCTTGATATACCAATATAAACAATGTATATGCACACACTAGTTTCTACGAGCTCTTGGGGTGCCCAAATTTGGCACCCAATCATCGAATTTTTCAAACACTTCAAAATTTGACATTTTGTGCCTCTCTTCAACCAATTCTTGCTAAATGTCAGATAAATCATGCTCCACGAAGGGGACATGTTCTCTATAGTTTCCTACTAAGGATTGGGTCTGGGCTCAAGCTTAAGAATTTCTTGTTGACCCGCAGCCCCCATTGCTTCTTCTCGAGTGAGCTATTTCTCTAGGAATTATTGGCGAGTGAAGGACAACACAAAGAAACATAACCCACATATGAGGGAAATGAAAATGACTATGAACATGAAAGTATAATTGGGGAGGCGAGAAAGAAACAAATAGGCTCTAGAGAGGGAGAAGAATGAGAGAATGGAGTGTCAGTAGAGCTAAAGATACTGGAGATATTACCAACAGATGATCCTAAGAGCATAAGAATCAACCACGAGTTGATAAAAGGAAAATAAAACCGAATGAAACAAATGAAATATACCTGGGTGTAACCAAGTGGAAGGAGCCATAGGATTCTGCAACCCAGAAGACGCCCATCACTAAGATGTTGATCAAAGAGCATAGACGGTGAAGACAGTCAAAAAATTACAAGCAACACATTTGGATACCAAGGGACTAGGGTAGGAGGTCCTAGTCCTTTTAATTATTTTAAAACGAAATTGTCCCTCGTAGGGTTATTTCCTTATGAATTATTGAATCCATCAGATTGAATGAAACAATGTTTCCTACGAGAAAAAAAATTTCTATATAAAATCTAAGCATTCTAGACAACAAGTTCGAAACGTCACTACGTTGAATGTCTACTGTCATTTTCAGTTGTGTCGAGTAAATGAATTGTAGTTACTGATGGGTCAAGAGCTATGGTATCAATTATAAATTCAATGCAAGAGCCATATGTTGTTCCATCCTTACCACCTATATCCATTGAACTAACTTTGGCTAACATATGTCTCTTATTATGAACCTTTATGGATGCACCCTTCTATAAAATCTCCCAAAAATCACCCAATAACTATTACAAGTTACAAAGTAATTTTTTTTAACTTATTACATATATTACTTACCACAATGAAATGGTAACCATTAATTTTTCCTGCAGAGAGAAAACATCTCATTATCACCTCAACATTTATTTGTTTTTATGTATCAAGAATATTGTAATGTTTCTCCATTATCAAGTCTCACTTGGAATCCAAATTTGGGTTGGAATTGTATTCGTGTTATTCTCCCCAGCTCCTTAATGCTCAAACTCATTTCAACACTTTATTTGTTAGCCTAAAGGTTATGGCTATGCTAGGACATTGGTCTAGCACAAGTTCACATATATAGTGTAATGGTCATTATTGTTATTTTAATTTTATTTAATACACTATATATTTAACCAATATGGTGATCTTATGTCAAGTATGTCATCGTGCACCCTATACCATTCGGATGGCCTTATATTTACTATGCTATTACACACAATATATCAGTGTTACTATGTTTTCCCTTATTCCATTTGCAGTGTTTATACACATATGAGAAATGTATTGAATGGTTTTATTACTAGAAGTGCCCTCGTGGCACCTTAGCCCTTACACAAAGGTTATATGGTGATCATTCCACATGATGGATCTGTGTGGTATTAGTCTGTATGTTGGAGCACACATAACACGTGATCTTTCCTGGTCAATGGTGGTGATCGACTTAGGTTATTAAATTATAGGGATGAAGGATGGTACCATTAGGGTAACTTTCTGCCTCTTCTACTTCACCACGTTGTGTCATTTTCATTCTGACTTGGTCAAGAGTAGAGATCTACAATTAATATGAGGAAACCTGGAAATTCAAAGGTATGGCCATGCATGCACAATATTCCTTCCATAAATTGATTTTCTGTGAAAGTATTTTAACAAGGATTGCATCTATGTCCACCGACAGAGAGAGGGTTCAAACCAAGTCCATTTTGACCCTGTAACTCCTTATTAATTTGTTTTCGTTGTTTAATTTTTTAGTTGCATTTCTTCGCATGGATTTGGTGTAGAGTCAGACTTCTAATTTTTTACATTTTTATTCTTTGTAGGGAAAGTCACAGGCTTCTTCCTAAGGTTCAGTCATAGAAACTAGACTTCCTCTAATATTTTGGCCTTGTTTCCCCCCTTTTCTCAAAGCTTATTGGTAAGTAATACACTGTCCAACAACTTAAACCCTATCTCTACTTATTACCAATATATTTTTCTCCCTATAGTGTTAACATAGTGTTGAATCCTTGCTATATTTTGAGAGTGGTGTAAACAATATTCTGAGCTTACTCTTCTCCAAGGTAAGGAACTATTTTGAAACTGAATTTATTTATAATTATTCTTATGTAGATTTCTTTATGGTCCAAATTCTAACAAAGGGTGTTCTGTGCTCACAAGTTATTCCTCAACCCTTGTTTAGGGTTTCATGTTAAAAACACATTCATGGTTTATTTGCTTACGAGGTCGCTCATTCCAGTATTGTCTCTTTCATGTACTCAAAATTCTTGGTGCCTCTCGTAGGTCTTGAATCCATCATTCATGCTTTAACTTTGTCTTGTCGAGCTATGTTAATTTTATAAGGGCTTAAAGTAAACAAAAATCCATAAGGTTCCAGAGATTTTCCTTTTTAATTTGTATAATTACCCCAAGGGTTCCATTTAGACACACGGTAGAGAATATGACCTCAATAGCTAGAGTGACTATACTTTGCTTTTCATAGGGGTTTCCCCTATAATGTCGGCATAATATTCATATATTTTAAGTTTGGGTTACAAAAAAAAACTTATATGGTTGATAATTGTAGTTTTTTTACAAGAGAATGGTTATACTATACTTACTTTTTTCTACTCTCTTGAGGATTTTATTGTAATAAGGAATATGAGTTTTTGGCGATGTTGGATATTTTATTTTCTTTTGTCTAGACATTTGCAAAATAACTTTCTTTAAAAATTTTCTAACACATTGCAATTTAATTTTGCCATTTTGTTAATGTAAAATATTCACAACCTTAGTTTATAGATAGTAAGGTAATTATTTCCTTCCAGAAGTAACTTGTAAGCTAGAAGGCCTAGTAGGCTCTTGTCATGGGTTCTTACATGAGGTTTTGTTTAGATCCTTAATACTATTATGGTATACAAATTCATAGCTGAGAATTTAGTAGGGAAATGTTTAATTCAATTCTCTTACTTCATAATTGCTTGTGTTATACTTTAGCTTCTTTATCTTTGATTTTTTTTATTAGGATAATCAATACATCAAACAATTACCAAAACAATAAGAATAGTGACACAATATGTAGGCTGCAAGCTAGGGCCAAAACCCTTCCTCTTGAGGGGAAAACTCATAAATATCTTCTTATATATTTCAATTGGCGAATACCAAGAGCCTTAATGATCCGGATTTATGCAGGAATGCAACATAATAAAAATATAACCATAAATACAAATATGCAGCTGAAATAACACTTCATTTCATTAATATCAAAGAACTAAAATTTTCTTACAGACAGAATGGAAATAAACTAGCTAGGGCGCTGGTAGCTATATCTGAGAAGAGATGTGGTGGCTACAGGCCTCTGAACTAAGTTGTAATGAGGCTCAAGGGCCTATTTATTATTTAGAAGAAATGGAAAACCCTAAACATCCAAAACCCTAACCCTAGGAGATGAAGCGCCAAAACTATGGGCCTCGTTTGGGTAAATTGGTGTTTCAACTTCCCGGGGACGTAACTTTGGCATTCGATCTCTGTTTGACGCGCTCAATAGCTCGTTATAAATATCTATCCGAGGACTAAAAATTTTGAGTGAGAAACATGGTGATGGTATATGACCATGTTGCTCCCCATTTTCCCAAAAAAAACGTCGTTTAGGGCCTCAAAACGGCTCCGAAAGTTTAGGACCCGAAAAACTACTAAAAATAGTAAGTTGTGCCAAAACTGAAAAACTGAAAGAGACAATGGTGGGGCCCCAAGTGGAATAGGTGGGTGACCACCAATATCCACCTGGATCATTCCTCCCCCCTTAGGAAGCAATGGTCCCCATTGCGTTAAGTTCCTCCATGAGATGAGGAAACTTCTGCTGAACTTGGTCCCTGGTGAACCATTTTCCTTGGTGGAGGAGTTGGCCAACTTTGACAACCCGATACAATTGGATGTTCTGTTGGCGAGTGTTCTTGATTTGAATGTCCATGATACAATCTGTGGTGGCCTGTTCCATGCAGTCTGGGTTTAACTCTGTTGGTGTGAGTTGTTCTGCAATGTCAAAGGTGTCCAGTAGAGGTGGGAAGTAAGGACGAAGGCGGTCCACAATGAATACTGGTGATCTTATGTCAAGTATGTCATTGTGCACCCTATACCATTTGGATGGCCTTATATTTACTATGCTATTACACACAATATATCAGTGTTACTATGTTTTCCCTTATTCCATTTGCAGTGTTTATACACATATGAGAAATGTATTGAATGGTTTTATTACTAGAAGTGCCCTCGTGGCACCTTAGCCCTTACACAAAGGTTATATGGTGATCATTCCACATGATGGATCTATGTGGTATTAGTTTATATGTTGGAGCACACATAACACGTGATCTTTCCTGGTCAATGGTGGTGATCGACTTAGGTTATTAAATTATAGGGATGAAGGATGGTACCATTAGGGTAACTTTCTGCCCTCTTCTACTCCGCCATGTTGTGTCATTTTCATTCTGACTTGGTCAAGAGTAGAGATCTACAATTAATATGAGGAAACCTGGAAATTCAAAGGTATGGCCATGCATGCACAATATTCCTTCCATAAATTGATTTTCTGTGAAAGTATTTTAACAAGGATTGCATCTATGTCCACCGACAGAGAGAGGGTTCGAACCAAGTCCATTTTGACCCTGTAACTCCTTATTAATTTGTTTTCGTTGTTTAATTTTTTAGTTGCATTTCTTCGCATGGATTTGGTGTAGAGTTAGACTTCAAATATTTTACATTTTTATTCTTTGTAGGGAAAGTCACATGCTTCTTCCTAAGGTTCAGTCATAGAAACTAGACTTCCTCTAATATTTTGGCCTTGTTTCCCCCCTTTTCTCAAAGCTTCTTGGCAAGTAAATACATTGTCCAACAACTTAAACCCTATCTCTACTTATTAACAATAGATTTTTCTCCCTATAGTTTAATATATTAACATAGTGTTGAATCCTTGCTATATTTTGACAGTGGTGCAGACAATATTCTGAGATTACTCTTCTCCAAGGTAAGGAACTATTTTGAAACTGAATTTATTTATAATTATTCTTATGTAGATTTCTTTATGGTCCAAATTCTGACAAAGGGTGTTCTGTGCTCACAAGTTATTCCTCAACCCTTGTTTAGGGTTTCATGTTAAAAACACATTCATGGTTTATTTGCTTATGAGGTCGCTCCTTCTAGTATTGTCTCTTTCATGTACTCACCATTCTTGGTGCCTCTCGTAGGTCTTGAATCCATTATTCATGCTTCAACTTTGTCTTGTCGAGCTATGTTAATTTTATAAGGGCTTAAACTAAACAAAAATCCATAAGGTTCCAGAGATTTTCCTTTTTAATTTGTATAATTACCTCAAGGGTTCCATTCAGACACACGGTAGAGAATCTGACCTCAATAGCTAGAGTGACTATACTTTGTTTTTCATAGGGGTTTCCCCTATAATGTCGGCATAATATTCATATATTTTAAGTTTTAGTTACAAAAAAAAAACTTATGTGGTTGATAATTGTAATTTTTTTACAAAAGAATGGCTATACTATACTTAGTTTTTTCTACTCTCTTGAGGATTTTATTGTAATAAGGACTATGATTTTTTGGTGATGTTGGATATTTTATTTTCTTTTGTCTATACATTTGTAAAATAACTTTCTTTAAAAATTTTCTAACACATTGCAATTTAATTTTGCCATTTTGTTAATGTAAAATATTCACAACCTTAGTTTATAGACAGTAAGGTAATTATTTCCTTCCAGAAGTAACTTGTAAGCTACAAGGCCTAGTAGGCTCTTGTCATGGGTTCTTACATGAGGTTTTGTTTATATCCTTAATATTATTATGGTATACAAATTCATGGGTTTCATTTACTAGGGAAATGTTTAATTCAATTCTCTTACTTCATAATTGCTTGTGTTATACTTTAGATTCTTTCTCTTTGATTTTTTTTATTAGGATAATCAATACATCAAATAGTTACCAAAAAAATAAGAATAGTGACACAATATGTAGGCTGCAAGCTAGGGCCAAAACCCCTCCTCTTGAGGGGAAAACTCATAAATATCTTCTTATATATTTCAATTGGCGAATACCAAGAGCCTTAATGATCCGAATTTATGCAGGAATGCAACAGAATAAACATATAACCATAAATACAAATATGCAGCTGAAATAAAACTTCATTTCATTAATATCAAAGAAATGAAATTTTCTTACAGACAGAATGGAAATAAACTAGCTAGGGCGCTGGTAGCTATCTCTGAGAAGAGATGTGATGGCTACAGGCCTCTGAACTGAGTTACAATGAGGCTCGAGGGCCTATTTATTATTTAGAAGCAATGGAAAACCCTAAACATCCAAAACCCTAAACCTAGGAGATGAAGCGCCAAAACTATGGGCCTCTTTTGGGTAAATTGGTGTTTCAACTTCCCGGGGACGTAACTTTGGCATCCGATATCTGTTTGACGCGCTCAATATCTTGTTAGAAAGATCTATCCGAGGAATACAAATTTTGAGTGAGCAACATGGTGATGGTCTATGACCATGTTGCTCCCCATTTTCCAAAAAACACGTCGTTTAGGGCCTCAAAACGGCTCCGGAAGTTCAGGACCCGAAAAACTACTAAAAATAGTAAGTTGTGCCGAAACTGAAAAACTGAAAGAGACAATGGTGGGGCCCCAAGTGGAATAGGTGGGTGACCACCAATATCCACTTGGATCATTCCTCCCCCCTTAGGAAGCAATGGTCCCCATTTCATTAAGTTCCTCCATGAGATGAGGAAACTTCTGCTGACCTTGGTCCTTGGTGAACCATTTTCCCTAGTGCAGGAGTTGGCCAGCTTTGAAAACCCGATACAATTGGATGTTCTGTTGGCAAGTGTTCTTGATTTGCATGTCCATGATACAATCTATGGTGGCATGTTGCATGTAGTCTGGGTTTAACTCTGTTGGTGTGAGTTGTTCTGCAATGTCAAAGGTGTCCAGTAGAGGTGGGAAGTAAGGACGAAGGCGGTCCACAATGAATACTGGGTGCAGACCAAGGAATGGTGGAATACTGAGCTCGAAGGCATTGTTCCCTACATCCTTGGTGATGGTGTACGGCCCGTATCAGAGCGGGCGAAGCTTGCAGTGGGGTCCAGTGAGGCGCTCCTTCTGCAAATGTAACCACACTTTGTCACCGACCTGGAAGTTGTGTGGCACCCGATGTTGATCATGGAATTGATTTTACTTAGCATTGGCTCTGTCCAATATGTCATGAACCTGTTGGCGGATGTGTTGAATGTGCTCGATGAAGCTATTTGCTTTGTCAACTTCAGACTGGACATGAGCCGAATCGGCCTGAGTAGCCGCAAATGGGAATCCCTCACAGCTAGCACACTGCGTGGCTGAATCCCTGTGCTACGAAAAGAGAGGCTGTGGCCGGTCGACTATGGAAACTGGTTATAAATATGTTTTACATAGGGGAGGCTCTGTCCATGTGTGGATGCTTTGAATTGTACATGTGCGAAACTATGCAATCCTGCAGTGATGATCTCTTTACGTATACGTTTGGGATGAGCCTGTGGATTTGGTGAGCTTGGTGTCCAACATTGACTAGAGGCTAGACCAAAATGTGCTAAGGAACCTACTATCCTGATCTGATATGATAGACTGTGGGATCCCAAAGTGCACCCACACTCATTCAAAGAAGAATTTAGTAGTGGCTTCTGCTGTGATATTCTTCTTGCAGGCTGCCATAATGGCCATATTCGAGGATCTGTCGACGACCACGAAAACATAGTCATTTCCATGCTTAGTGGAAGGCAGGCCCGACATGTAATCCATGGAGATGGATTCCCAAGGTCAACTAGGGGTAGGTAGCGGAGTATATAGGCCTTGCTTCTTGATGGTCGGTTTGGAAATGGCACAAGCAGTGCAGGATTGGATGTGCTTCCCGACATCCTTTTGAAGGTTCGGCCAATAGAAATACTTTTGCAGTACTACTACTATTTTCTCTACCCTGAAATGCCCAGTGACTCGACTGTAGTGTACTTCCCATATCATCTTGGCACACTCGCTTGAAGGAACACAAGGTTTCCCAGGTGACATAAGAGTGCATATTGGAGGTGAAAATTTGGAACTTGCGTACCCCCCAAGAGTGCCTTGTATGTGTGGCCGAATTCTGGGTCGCTCTCGTAGAGAAGCGGCCAATTAGAAGTCTCGTGCCCACAAGAGTTGAGAACAGTGGTGAGCGCCAAGATCAGTGGTCGGCTGAGGTAGTCTGCAACATTATTGGTGCTACCCTTCTTGTACTTGATGTTAAAATGAAACTATTGCAGATATGTGGAACACTTCTAATGGTGATCATTCTACAACTTCCCTTGTGTCTGTATGAACTGCAGGGGCCGGTGGTCTGTGTGGATGATTGTTTCCTTCCCCAAAATGTAATGCTTCCATTGTCGAAAAGCTTGCACAATGGAATACATTTCTTTGTCATAAGTGGGATACTTGCGAATTGTGTCAGACAATGTCTCATTGTGATATGCCACTGGATGTCCCTGTTGAGTAAGAACTACCCCAATAGCATAGTCAGAGGCATCTGTCTCGATCTCAAATGGTTGTTGCAAGTCTGGTAATGTGAGCGCTGGGGAAAAACATAGGCGATTTTTCAATTCTGTGAACGCCTTCTGTTGAGATTTTGACCAAAAGAATTTTTCTCTCGTTCCTCCCTTGGTGACTTGACTCAAGGGCCAAGTGATATGAGATAATCCCAACACGAACCTACGGTAGAAATTAGCAAGACCCAGAAAGTTGCAAAGCTCTATTATAGTGGTTGGGGCTGGCCAATCCCGAATGACTTGGATCTTGGCTGGATCCACATGCACCCCCCTTTCATTAATAATGTATCCCAGATATTGAACCTGGGTCATGCCAAAAGTGCACTTCTCCAAATTGGCACACAACTTGTGTTGTCGTAGTGTTTGGAGGACTTGTCGGATGTGGTGGAGGTGCTCTTCCCAAGTCTGGCTGAAGATCAAAATGTCATCCAAGTACACCACTACAAATGAGTTGGTGAATGGTCGCAAGATGTCATCCATTAACCTCATGAAGGTTGCGGGAGAATTTTTCAACCTGAAAGGCATGACCAGCCATTCAAAAAGGCCTTCCTTGGCTTTGAAGGAAGTCTTCCACACATCAGAGGGTTCAATTGGTACTTGGTGATACCCAGAATTCAAGTCGATCTTGATGAAATATTTCACCCCTTTGAGTTGGTCCAGAAGGTCATTAATCCGTGGGATCAGGTACCTATTCCGGACAGTGATCTTGTTCAGTGCCCAATAGTCAATACAGAGTCTCCACGTCCCATCCTTCTTCTGTACCAACATGATCGGGCTTCCGCAGGGCGATGAACTTGGTTGGATGTGACCTTTCTACAACAGCTCTTGAATCTGCCTCTTAATTTCATCGTTCTCTAAAACAAAGCGTCGATAGATCGGTCCATTGGGTAGCGACGCACCTGGGGTCAAATCAATTGGGTGCTTGACCTAACAGTGCAGAGGAACCCCTGTGGGTGAGGTGAAGATGTCCCCGTACTCCTCCACAACCTTGTCCATTTGTTGTTGTCATGCAGAGGAGCCCTGTCTGGAGGTTGTGTTCATAGTATTCTTCTTGCCCTGGGGGCGGATCATCAGGAAAACGAATTTCCTAGTTTGGGAAATGAGCTTACTACATTTTTTTCAGTAACCAAAGAGATAGCAGTAGGAGGTGGTACCTCTGGTATCCTGTACAAATTATTTCCCAAAGTAACAATAACAGCGCGAGGCCGAGATTGATACACGGCATGACACTTCCACAAGTATGGCACTGATATCTGACGTTGAGGTCTCTTCCTTGGTGAAGCCATCTGATGGTGTATGGATGTGGGTGAGTTGTGGTCGGCAAGCCCAACCGCTTCATGACATCTACTGAAATGAGGTTCTTTTGGCTCCCATTGTCGACAATGAACCATACTGGGGAGCCCTTTACCCACATCTGGGAGTGGAAGAGACATTCCTCCTCCTCTGGATCTTCCGGTTCCTCTTCTGGATCTTCATAGTGGCAACACTGGCATTGGGCTCTGCATCAATAATCTGTTTACCTTTTTCATTCCCCTTGTTAGGTTCTGATTCAGAGTCGGAGCATGCATCTAACTCGGAAGCCCTCATCTCGGCCACTAGCGACTGCTTGGCCCGACACTCACTTGTGTTGTGAGTGGAGATCTTATGGAACTCACACCACTTTCATGTGTCCTTCTTTGGCTTTGTGGTGTTGTTATTTGCTTGTGGCTTCGACAAGTTGTCTTGAGCTGCCATGCCTTGGCTCTGTCCTTTGTTATGCGGTTTGAGAGCACCTTTCCCTTGATTTTGATTCGCAGATCCAAAGTCTCGCTTATTCTGTTTGAATTTCTGCTCAATCTTGGCAGCATATCGGTATGCTGTACCAAGCGAGGAGATGTTGAGGAACTCCATTTCCTCCTGAATGTATCTATCTAAACAACTACGATACTTTAGCACCAGATGTTTCTCTAAATATTTTATACCCATATTTGTGCATAGGGTATGGAACAGATTCGTCAGCTCATGCACATCTTGATCCCTTTGTTGTCGCAGCGTGGTCCATTGTATGTACTTGTCCTCATCGCTCCCCACGGGATAGTATTGTTCCTTGATGGCGTCCTAGAAATAATCCCAAGTGGGGATGACCGAGAACAAAGAGGGTTCTGTCTTGTCCTTTTTTTCACAGTAGGTTTCCCACCAGTCCTTGACATGGGGGGTAGCTTTGAGGAGTGCAAAAATAATCTTCTCCCGGTCGAAAAAGTCATAAACCAAGAAATATCCTTCTAATAGATTCAAACATATATCTATGGAATCTGCATCTATTTGACACTCAAACATGGGAATGTCAAAATTTACTTGTACCTTAAAAGGAGTCGCACCTCCAGAGTGGCTGCTGGATGCAGATGCGCCACCGGTGGGCAGCCGTTGAAGGATCTAGGCAAAGCTATCCATCATCGCGTTCCTTTGTTTTTCGAGGGCCTCCTCGAGAAATATTTTGATAGGATCTCCTGCTCCCTCATCTTTCTTTTCATCCCACATGGGCATCTGTCAGGGTTTGCGAGGTTGATCTTGCAAAGGTTCCACCAGATCGAGCCCTAACTCCTTATACCTTGACCTCGTTGGGGACATGCAAAGAAGGATCAAGAAAAAGCAAACCGCTCTGATACCACTGATCTAGATTTATGCAGGAATGCAACAGAATAAACATATAACCATAAATAAAAAGAAGCAGCTGAAATAACACTTCATTTCATTAATATCAAAGAACTGAAATTTGCTTACAGACAGAATGGAAATAAACTAGCTAGGGCGCTGGTAGCTATCTTTGAGAAGAGTTGTGGCGGATACATGCCTCTAAACTGAGTTACAATGAGGCTCGAGGGCCTATTTATTATTTAGAAACAATGGAAAACCCTAAACATCCAAAACCCTAACCCTAGGAGATGAAGCGCCAAAATTATGGGCCCCGTTTGGGTAAATTGGTGTTTCAACTTCCCGGGGACGTAACTTTGGCATCCGATCTCTGTTTGACTCACTCAATAGCTTGTTAGAAAGATCTATCCGAGTACTACAACTTTTAAGTGAGAATTCCTACAACCCATGTAGCTCCTTGTTTTCCCAAAAAAACGTCGTTTAGGGCCTCAAAATGGCTCCAGAAGTTCAGGACCTGAAAAACGGCTAAAAATAGTAAGTTGTGCCGAAACTGAAAAACTGAATGAGAAAATGGTGGGGCCCCAAGTGGAATAGGTGGGTGACCACCAATGTCCACCTGGATCACTTAAAAAAGACACTTGACACAAGTTTTCCTCCAAGAAACTTGTCACTATCTCTTGCTCTCCTCGACCTTCACACTTTAGTCCTTCTTTCTCGCACTGTCTTGCACTGTCACCTAGAGAGTCTTAGTCTCTATTCCATAGCCCTTAATGTTGAGAATTTAGTAAGGAAGAGTTCAATTCAATTATATTTCTTGATAACTGCTTATGTTATACTTGTTATGCTTCTTTCACTTATATCTTATCTTCGTTAGATTATTACGTTCTTCATCAAGTCAATTATCAAATGAAGAAAAGACACAAATATTTAGGCTAGCATGCCAATGCCAAAGCCTCTCCCTCTTGCAGAGGAAAACCGGTAAGTAATTATTCTTATAGATCTTCAATTGAAGAGTACCTTGACCATGACCTAGACCCTTGACACTAGTATACCTCCAAGACCCTTGTCATTGTTATTCTCAGCTCCTTATGATGACCTTATTTTTTGCACTACACTGCACTTTCACTACGGAAGCTCGGTCCCTAGTCTAGCAATCCAAAACAATGTGCTTCTCCTTTGTCTTCCTTTGATATAGCCTCAGCCTCCTAGGAACTCCTCCTCGGTCTTCTTATTGCATCCTTCATGCCTAATTCTGAGATCTCTTTCACGACGTAATGACCCTTCCTAGATATATTTGTTGTCCCAAAATAGAGATAGTTTACTTCTTTCATCGATCTGAAAATAGTAATCTTCTTCACTATATCTTCTTCTCTTTCAACATTTTATTATGTACTAGATAGCAGACTTCTCCTTTGCTATAATAGGTCTTAGCCTTCTTGGATATGCGAGCTATGTTGTACCCTAAACATAAGTATATATGTATGCCTTTCTTCCTTCTTTTACTGACCTCTTTCTTCGCTCCAATAGCAAACCCAACATTCTCTCTCCTATCACAGACTTATCTGAGATACTTGGTTCAAATGGAGCCACAATTCTTCTATATATATAGGGATTGTCTAGCTCCTTTTAGGCCATCATGTATATATGTGTGTAGGATGACATGGTCAAGGATACTTATCATCATATATTGTAGCCGACTTGACGGATCATAGTGACAAGTGTTTGGAGCATACTTTTACATCAATAATTTTTCCCTTTACAAGTGTAACATCACTTCATCACTCTTAATTATATTTATGACAAGATGACAAACTCCTAAAAACATCAATAAGAAGTCTTTGACCTATAATAAAAAATCCTTTCTCATGAAACCCATTGGGAAAGCATTAAAAAATACATTTATTATCTTTATATTCTTCATTACATAAATTCATAATAACTAGTCATTATGAATATAGAACCTAGTTACACTTTTCAACACTCCCTCTTAACGAGGGAGGTATTCATAATGGTACATGGTCACTCTCAATCTGGATAATCTCATAAGAATAATAAAAATAAATAAATAAATAAATTAAATTAAATTGAATAAATAAATAAATAAATAAATAAATAAATAATCAATCTATTAATTTATTTATTTATTTAGGTCATTGTTAATAATATCTAAACCTTTAACTTAAATTTAATTAAAATCAAAATTAACTAAATACAATATTTTATTTGATTTGATTTAGAATAACAATAGTAACTTTTACATATTTCAACATTTATTTATTTTTATTTAAAAAATAAAAAAATAAAAATAAATAAATAAATAAATAAATAAATAAATAAATAAAATAAAATAAATAAATAAAATTAAAAAAAATAAAATAATAAAAATAAAAATAAAAATAAAAATAAAAATAAAAATAATAATAATAAATAAATAAATAAATAAATAAATAAATAAATAAATAAATAAATAAAAAAGATAAATAAATAAATAAATAAATAAAATAAAATAAATAAATAAATAATAATAATAATTAAATAAATAAATAAATAAAATAAAATTTTTGTCGGCTTTCCTTATTTCACCACTCTTTTCCCATCACTATTTATACCTTGAATGTGAGATCAGTTCTTACCCATAGATCTTTTCCTGATGATGAACCCCGTTGGCTGGGTTCAAAACGTCGAAATCAACTAAAATGGATGCGATTAAACCGGAAAACTTCTCTACACAAGATACTCATCGCAGAAGCCTCAAATCTATAAGAATAATTAGATTGGTAATCCATCTATTATAGCATCATGTTAACTAGGATTTTCCTAGTTCAAGGCCTTGACTAACAACTCCATATCTCCACGATACCATGAGCTACAATGCTGGCGAGACCAATGATTATCGACAACATCATCATTGTCTCCAAGGTACATACTCCACCTGGGTGTTCACCAAGTATGACCTATTTTGGATTATTCTTACTTTTGGATTCCTAGTCCTAAAATAATATATTTCTTTCCATGACTACTCTTTTCTTGGATGCCCTAATACATCCCAAATGAGTATTAGATATCAGATGACTACCCAATCCTCTATTTTTCCTTCCCAAGTGAAGACCAGAATGATGCATCTATCTCTCCCTCTAATCCGAACTTATGTAGGAACACAATAAAATACATAAATACACATAAACTTAGTGGTGCAGCAGAAATAACACTTCATTTCGATAATATCACATAACCGAAATATGCTTACAGACAAAATGGAAATAAACTAGCTAGGGCACTGATATCTTATCTCTAGGAAGAGATGTGGTAGCTACAGGCCCCTAAACTGTGTTACAATGAGCCTCAAAGGCATATTTATTATTGAGAAACAATGGAAAACCCTAAATATCTAAAAACCTAACCCCAGGAGATGAAGCACCAAAAATATGGGCCCCGTTTGGGTAAATTGGTACATCAACCTCCCAAGGACGTAACTTTGGCATATGATATCCGTTGGACGCGCACAATACCTCGTTAGAAATATCTATCCGAGGACTACAAATTTTTATGTGAGTAAAATTAGTCAAAGACCCATGTTGTTTTAGTTTTTTTCCAAAAAACATCGTTTAGCGCCTCAAAACGGATCCGGAAGTTCAAGACCCAAAAAAAAGCTGCTAAAAATAGTAAACAGTGCTATAATTAAGGAAACTAAAAAACTGGAAGAAAAAATGGTAAGGCCCCAAGTGGAATAGGCGGGTGGCTACCAATATCCACCTAGATCATTCCTTCCCCCATTAGGAAGCAATGGTCCCCATTGCATTGAGTTCCTCCATGAGATGAGGAAACTTCTGCTGAACTTGGTCCCTAGTGAGTCACTTGGCTTGGTGCAGGAGTTGGCCAGCTTTGACAACCTGATATAGTTGGATCTTCTGCTGACGAGTGTTCTTGATTTTCATGTCCATGATACAATCTGTGGTGGCCCGTTCCATGCAGTCTGGGTTTACCTCTATTGGTGTGCGTTATTCTGTAATGTCAGAGGTGTCCAGTAGAGGTGGGAAGTAGGGTTTAAGGTAGTCCACATTGAACACTCGGTGAAAAATAAGGAATGGTGGAATACTAAGCTCGAAGGCATTGTCCCCTACAGCCTTGGTGATGGTGTATGGTCCATATTGGAGCAGGCGAAGCTTACAGTGGGGTCCAACGAGGCGCTCCTTCTGCAAATGTAGCCACACTTTGTCGCCCACCTGAAAATTGTGTGGCACCTGATTCTGATCATGTCACTACTTGTAGTTACCATTGGCTCTTTCCAATATGTCATGAACCTATTGGAAGATGTGGTGAATGTGCTCAATGAAGTTGTTCACCTTGTCAGCTTCAGACTGGATATAAGCCGAATCGGCCTGAGTAGCTGCAAATGGCATGGCTACATCATTGGGACATAATGGTTGGAATCTCAAGCCCACTTGAAACGGGATGTGTCCAGTTGAGATGTGGAGAGCCCAATTATGACTGTGTTGTACATAGGGGAGACTCCCATCCTATGTGTGTTGGGACTTTGAGTTGTACATGCGCAAAATGTGTATGATCATCCTATTAACGATCTTTGTCTGGCCATCATTTTGGGGATGGAAAGTTGTGGACTTGGTGGTCTTGGTGTCCAGCATTGACTAGAGCCTAGACCAAAATGTACTAAGGAATATTATGTCTCGATCTGAGATGATAGACTCTGGGATCCCAAAGTGTACCCACACTCATTCAAAAGAGAGTTTAGCAACAGTTTCTGTTGTGATGTTCTTCTTGCAGTGCATCATAATGTCCATCTTCGAGAATGTGTAGATGACCATGAAAAAACAGTCATTTCCATGCTTAGTAGAAGGAAGGCCCAACATGTAATCCATGGAGATGGATTCCCAAGGTCGAATAGGGGTAGGAAAGGTAGTATAGAGGCCTTGCTTCTTGATGGTCGGTTTGGCAATAGTGCAGGCAGTGCAGGATCTGATTTACTTCCCGGCATCTAGTCGAAGTTTCAGCCAATAGAAATACTTTTACAATACTGCCACTGTTTTCTCGACCATGAAATTCCTAGCGACCTAACTATGATGCGCTTCACAAATCATCTTGGAACGTTCGCTTGAAGGAAAAAAAAGGTGTCCCAGGTGACATAGTAGTGCATCCTAGAGGTGAAAATTTGTAACTTTCTTACCATCCAAGAGCGTCTTGTATGTGTGGCCAAATTATGGATCACTCTTTTAGCAAAGCATCCAATTAGAAGTCTCATGCCCACAAGAGTTGAGCATGGTGGTTAGCGCCATGATCGTCGGTCAATTGAGGAAGTCTACAACATTATTGGTGCTTCCCTTCTTGTACTTTATGTTCAAATTAAACTATTGCAGATATGTGGACCACTTCTGATGTTTATCATTCAACAACTTCCCTTGTGTCTATATGAAATGCAGGGGTCGGTGGTTTGTGTGGATGATCGTTTCATTTCTCAAAATGTAATGCTTCCATTGTCGGCAAGACTACACAATGGAATACATCTCTTTTTCATAAGTGGGATACTTCCAGACTGTGTCCGATAGTGTATCACTGTGATATGCCACTGGATGCCCCTATTTAGTAAGAATTTCCACAATAGCATAGTTTGAGGCATCTGTCTCTATCTCAAATGGTTGTTGCAAGTATGGTAATGTGAGCACTGGGGTAGAGAAGAGGTGATGTTTCAACTCGAAAAACGTCGTCTATTGATATTCAAACAAAAAAAATATATTTCGCTCCTCCATTAGTGACTTGGCTCAAGGGCCAAGTGATATGAGAAAATCCCAACAAGAACCTGCGGTAAAAATTGGCAAGACCCAAAAAGTTGCAAAGCTCTGTTAGAGTGGTTGGGGTTGGCCAATTCCAAATGACTTGGATCTTGGCTCGACCCATATGTACCCCCCGCTCATTAATAATGTATCCCAAATACTGAACTTGGGTCATGCCAAAAGTGCACTTCTCCAAATTGGCAGACAACTTGTATTTCTGTAATGTTTGGAGGACTTGTCGGATGTGGTATAGGTGCTCTTCCCAAGTCTGGCTGAATATCAGGATGTCATCCAAGTACACTACTAAAAATGAGTTGGTGAATTACCACAATATTTCATCCATCAACCTCATAAACGTTGCGGGAGAATTTTTCAAACTGAAAGGCATGAACAACCATTCGAAAAGGCCCCCCTTGGCTTTGAAGGCATTTTTCCACACATTGGAGGGTTCGATTGGTACCTGGTGATACCCGAACTTCAAGTCAATCTTGCTAAAATATTTTTCCCCCTTTAGTTGGTCTAGAAGGTCATCAATCTCTGGGATCGAGTACCTATTCCTGACAATGATCTTATTTAGCGCCCGATAGTCAATATAGAGTCTCCATGTCCCATCCTTCTTTTGCACCAATAAGAACAGGCTTCCACAGGGCGATGAAATTGGTCGGATGTGACCTTTCTGCAGAAGCTTCTGAATCTACATCTTGATTTCTTCGTTCTCCAAAATAGAGTGCCGATATATTGGTCCATTGGGCAGCGACCCACCTGGGGTTAGATTGATGGGGTGCTTGACCTGACAGTGTAGAGGCACCCCTGTGGATGAGGTGAAGATGTCTTCATACTCCTCCACGACCTTGTCCATCTATTGTTGTCGTGAAAAGGAGCTCTGTCTAGAGGTAATGGCCACAGTCTTCTTCTTTCTCTGAGGGTGGATTATCAAGAAAAAAATTTCCCAGTTTTGGAAATGAGCTTACTACATTGTTTTGTAGTAACCAAAGAGATGGCGGTAGGCAGTGATACCTCCGGTATACTGTACAACTTATTGCCCAAAGTAAAAATAATAGTGTGAGGTTAGAAATCATACATAACATGTCATGTATGGTTGGCCTAATAATATATCAGGAAAATCAAGAGGAGCAATGTCACATAATACCTCATCCGTGAAGGGATTGATGTTGTAGGGAAGGTGGAACTATTGGTTGACATGGAGGTCCCATCCTTGGTGAAGCCACCTGATGGTGTATGGATATGGGTGTGTTGTAGTCAGAAAGCCTAAGAAATTCACAACCTCTGCTGAAATGAGGTTCTTTTAGCTCCCACTGTCAATAATGAACTGTAGTAGGAAACCCTTTACCCACATCTGGGAAAGGAAGAGGCACTCCCCCTCCTCTCAATCTTCCGGTTCCTCCTTCTGGATCTTCATGGTGGTAGTAGTGGCGTTGGGATTTGCATCGATAATATTCTTCCCTTCATCATTCCCCTCGTTGGTTTTTTATTCAGAGTCAGAGCATGCATCCAATACAGAAGCCTTTAGCTCAACCACCAGTGAATTCTTGGCCCGACACTCACTAGTGTTCTAAGTGGAGCTCTTATGGAACTCACACCACTTTCCTGTGTCCTTCTTTGGCTTCATAGTGTTGTTCATTTCTTGTGGATTTGGTAGGTTATCCTGGGCCACCATGCCTTGGCTTTGTCTTTTGTTATGCGGTTTGGGGGCACCTTTCCCTTGTTTCTGATTCACAGATCCAAAGTCTCACTTCTTTTGTTTGAACTTCTGCTCAATCTTGGCAGCATACTGATAGGTTGCGAAAAGTGACGAGATGTTGAGGAAATCCATTTCCTCCTAAATGTATCTATGCAGATAACTGCGGTACTTCAGCACCAAATGTTTCTATGAATCTTTGATACCCAATTTTGTGCGCAGGGTGTGGAATAGATTCGTCAACTCACACAAATATTGATCCCTTCTCTTCCACAATATAGTCCATTGTATGTACTTTTCCTCATAGCTCCCCATGGGATAATATTGTTCCTTGATGGCATCTTGGAAATAAATCCAAGTGGGTGTGGCCGAAAACAAAGAGGTTTCCCTCTCGTCATTTTGCTCATAGTAGGTTTCCCACTAGTCCTTGACATGGGGGGTGGATTTGAGTGAAAAATTAATATTTTCCCAGTTGGAAAAGTCATGAAACAATAAATACCCTTCTAATAGATTTAACCATCTATCTATGACGTCTGTTATCACTAAAAAATAGGACAAGAAAAAATCACATTATTAAATGTCAGGAAGAAGGATTTATCGGGTTGAGGCACATTAGAGAATCTGAAAATTTTTAAAAATCTCGAAGGTCTAGAAGAAAAATGAAATTGAGCACTCATGAAACTAGCAGAATGCACCTCCACACGCATTTTTCTTTGATAGGCATGCCCTTGCATAGATTTCCCTCAAAAAGCCGCGTGAACTTGAGAGTGGTAGAAGCCACTTTCCGGGACCACAAGGCACACTCCTAGAAATTGATCCCACATTTGAAGTCGCCCAAGGATAGTCGCTTAAGCCTCCTTGGGACCTCAAGGGAGCACACAATGGAATCATGTGGCACACAATGGAATCATCCCCCTCTCTTGGGTCCCCGTTCACAAATGTGTACCGAGAGAGGGAAGGAGAGTTTGAATTCATATACAAAAGGCCACCAAGAGATGAAAAAGAGGAGAGAACATTGTTATGCTAGCCAAAATTGCTTCAAGAAATCTAGCAGTGTGTGATCCAGAGCAGAAGTAGAGAGGGGATTCAGTTTTTTGCCACCCCACAACTCCAATCCTTTGGAGTAGAGAGAGGGACCTTGCACCAAGGAAGCTCGAAGGTAAAAAAATCCTTGCATCAGGTCTTAGAACTCCCTAGTTCTGAGGGCCCCTTGGCAAGTGTGTAAACGTTCCACATTTTATTCTTAATAACACACAATAAGAGGGGACATAGATGCCACCGTTGGTATTATTGTGTTGTTTGACTCTATATGAGCTTTCGTGTTATTTGTTTAGTTTAAGCTTTGTTTTCTCTCTACATATGCATACTATATCATTATCTAGTGTGTTTTGTTTTATGGCATGTTCACTAACCTGCTAACTCTTTTGTTTATCTTCCTGTGACTAGAAACTTAAGAGGAAACAACCACTCCTCTTTAGAAAGTGTGGATTGGTACACTCATGCACCAAATCCACCAACACATGATTGGTGACTCCACTGATTTTACTTCCTAGTTAATGTGGTTGTGCTTTTTACATAGACCTCTTTCTTTGCTCTAGATTTTGGCTTGAGCATCCCATTTTTCTCTTCTTCTCTTCTTGTTCACCCTCAATGAGAGGCCTGTTAGCCCCCTATAAATTCTGACAAGCAAACAGGGGGCCAAAAATGTTTCTGAGCCTTCAAGGAATGCATTTCTTCTGAAAACACATCATCCTTGAAGCCTCCTTATGCCTTGTGTCCTTTGATAAAGTCCCCTCTGCTGATTCCCATTATAAAGCCTCTCTGTTTGTGAAGAATGCCCAAAGGCTTCCTTTCCCTCCTATTTCATTCCCACTAGACCCCACTTTCCGCCCTCTTTTTCCCCTTTTGAATTTCCCTTATTCACCCTATAAACCCTCTCAAAACCCTGTTTAAGCCCTCACAAACACCCTTTGTTTGGCTATTTAGCCCCCTTTCCCTCCATCGTTACCCCTCTTTGTCCTTAAATTGCATTGAAAATGGTCCAAAAAACCATATTCTCCATATATGTGGGTCCAAAACCTTTCGGCCCTAGCTCGCAAACCTTTTTCCCCATGTGACCCAGCTCTAGAACCAAGCGCTAACCCGAAGGGCGCTTATCGCAGATGGATATCGGGCGCAGTATTAACTGTCGATCCATACATATCGGATGGTCTTCGCAGATCAGCGTTGCGCCCGTGGCCCAACCCGTTCACTACTCCGATCACATATCCGCCGTCCATTAAACCCACAAATCAACGGTCAGAAGTTCACCTGCCCCGGTGGTCCCCACGCCAAAGCACTGTTTAAACCCGCCAGTTTCCATCGCACTGCCTTTTCGAGGGCAGCCGGTATTTTTCATTTCGGAGCGATTCCACTCACCGCAGAACACGTGGCACCGAGCACTGTTTAAAAACCGCCCCCCATCGCGCGTTAAAGTTTGGCGTTTGACTCGGCGCGATATGCACGTACGCCATTCGATCTAGAGATGCCCATCCAACAGTGATCGCGCCACAAAGATGCGCGGGAGTTAGCCCAAGGCAAATAGACCCCTGGCCCACCATCCATAACCCTCCGACGCGTTCTCGACCGTCGATCTCCTCCTGAGATTGGACGGTCCAGAGTAACTGCATGTCACGCAATTGACTGGGTCCCGCCACGTCACCATTCCACATGTTTTGTCGCATTTTCATCGGCCCCCTATATATTTCATTCAAAGGCCCAAGTGTCAAATTTTCGCATTCTGCCAACTTTCACCATGACCATCTTCCACTGTTACACTGCATTTTCCGCCATCACCCTACACTGTTCCACCATTTCACCAGTTTGCACGGCCATTCTCATTGTCCCCGCCACATCCACCCTTCCCATGAATGGTTTTCTTAACGTGTTTGCGTGTTTTGCAGGGTTACGGGCAGCGAAAAACCGCCATTGTTACACCATTTTTTGGTCATCTAACTTATTATCATTAGATGGACCCAAGTACACCATGTAAGACCAATTTTACCCTAAGTAAAATTGCTTTCACTATGTTAAAACAGGAAACCCCAAAAGAAAATATTAAACAAACCCATATTTGTTTGATTTTCCTCATGGAATAATTAATTAAACCATAATTTAATTATTATTCCCAGTCATGTTTAACCCAAAATCAAAGAAATTAATTAGATAAACCTTTATTTATCTTATTAATTTGTAGGAATAATTATTTAAATCTTATTTAGATAATATTCCTTGTTAAATATGACCAAATCACCCACAAATAATTAAATAAATCATTATTTATTTGATTAGCTTCCAACCACTTCCTTAAAAAGATAAATAAATCATTTATTTATTTATTTTTGACTAATCAAGGGATTTGACCCAAGTCAAATACCTTTTCCCTCCAACAAATATAATAACATATTCCATAAAAGGTGGATCTAGATTTGGTTAACATTATTTTAATCATGCACCAAGATCTAGAATGACCCAATATTTTGTTATAAATAGGAGGGTTTTCCCCATCATTCTTCACCTTTTGTTGCCTATTAGATCACTCTGGATCTATACACTTGGTCACCATTTTCTACCATTTTGCTCCCTTTGAGCTCTACTTTTTGCATTGGGTTTTCTACACCTACAAGAGAGAGAAAGCTTAGATCTGAAGTGGTGAGGACTACAAAGAACCCATCCCATTGAGGAGAGCTGGATACACCTTCTTTTTTTCCTCCCAGGTGCCCTGTAATATAAAAATTCTTTCAAAAAATTGTGTTCTTGTCTTGTCTGTTGGATGCATGGAGCAAACCCTTTATTTTACTGCTTAATGTCTTTCCATAAATAGATCTGGTGTTTTGCAACTATTTTCTTGTCTAACTAATCGCAGATCTGAAGATATTGGCAGCCACTTTTGTTGTTAGGGCTATTAGTTATGCGTAGCTAAAGTGGTCCTTTTTCGTACACTTCGACAAAGGATTCATACTAACAAATGGCGACTCCACACGGGTTTTAAATTACGACCGCTGTCGTTTTTCATATTCCTGCATATCCAGCTACTTGAGACCCTAGGGTTTCTTTTCAGCTGTTTATTTTTCCTATTTTTATGTTGTTTTTCTCACATAAAACCCTAAAACATTAAAATTTCTAACTTCCATGTGTTTCTGGCCCTATTGCGCAGGTAAGTGACACCAGCCGCAACTGAGACGACAACTTTTCTGAAAATCTACCGCTGAGACAACCGGAACTGGGGGTCGCACTTTTTGACCCTAAACCTGCGACCTGGACCTCCAGGTCGCACTTTTTAGCCTGTTTCCTATGACCTGCTCTGAAATCAGGTCAGAAACTGCGACCTACCATTTTTTCAGCATTTTTTCTGCAATTTTTCTAGGTTTTTCTGCAGCTTCTGTCAGGGTCCTCCAGCCTCTGTCTCAGCCTGTTTTGACCAAGTTCTGATCTGTTTTTACTCATCTAAGTGGGAACCTAGCCCCTTAGGGCTTTAGTACCCTCCACTTTTTGTGGAAGAGTTTTAAGTTGTTTCAGTCGTCTGTTTTTCAGAGCTTCAGCCTCCTTTTTTCCAGATCTGTTACCTCCCTTTCAGATCCTTTGAAATCAGCCTTTCTTCCTTTCAAATCACCTCCTGTCATTTTGTTTGGACCTCTTTTGAAGGCCTCCGCCTTGCACCCTCCGATTTTTTGCTGATTTCCTTTCTTTTTCCAGCCACCTTTCCTCTGTCTTTTGGCTGTGATCTGCACCTCTTTTCAGCAGCTTTGTCCTCTAGATCCCTGTCCCCTTTGACCTTAGATCTATTGGCCCCCTTTTCCGTGTGTTTTACATAGTTTTTCCCTTTCTTTTCAGCATAGTTTTGAGAGACCCACCTTCTTGGGTTAGATATATGCACAAGTAGCTGTTATTTTTCTGTTATTTCAGCATTATATTCTGTTCTCTGTAGGTTTATTTTCAGCTACGCAACACACTTTTTTCTTGCTCTCAAAACGGAAAGGGTTTAAAAATTAAAATTAACGCACGCCACACACTGACCCTAAGCAAAGAAGCGCCTGGTTAACACCGCCTGGCAAAGACTCTAAAATCAATTGTCACCACCCCTTATCTGCCCTTGACATTACTTGATTCTGTCCCTTTCTACCCCTGTCGGTTTCCTTCTTCCTGTCATCATTGCGACCCCAAGGCACCTTTCCTGGAGACTTCTTGGCCTTCACCCTCAGTTTCCGGTTGATCGACCTGCTCCGCACCATCGTCGTCGAGCCAGTCCACCTTCGAGTCCGCACTCCGACTCCTCCCCTGATTCATCGGGTCCTCCTTCTCCTCCTTGTTCTCCCCCTGTCACCTTCACTATGTTTGGTCCAGGGCCTAATGCTAGAGGTTCTCCCGGTCCTAATGCCGGCCCTACTACTAGCGGAACTGCCACAGGAACTACCCCGACCACCCCTGTGCTGCCGTACATTGCAGGCCTCAGCCTCCCCGATTTCCATCAGTTGATCAATGACCCCATTCACCACAATGCTAACTGGCCCGCTATGCCAACCAAGCTCCCCTCAGACATCCCTAAGTTTGAGGGCCTTAATGGAGAAGATCCAACCAACCATGTCCGATCTTTTCACATGTGGTGTTCCTCCAATTCCATCACCGATGACTCCATTCGTCTTCGTTTGTTCCAACGCACGCTTACCGGCGAAGCTTCTAAATGGTATGTTGAACAAGCCACCTCTACCCATACCACCTTTGAGACTCTTGCCCAAGCCTTTTTGTCGTACTTCCAGCTCCCTCTTCGATACGATACTGGCACGGAGCTCTTGACTTCCTTTAAGCAAGCCTCTTCAACACGCCTTTCCGCCCATGTTCAGGAATGGCGAAGAAGACGGAGCTTATGTCGAGCCCCTCCCTTCGAAGATCGAGTTTACATGGACTGGTTCCTTCGCACCCTTCCCGCTCCCATCGGCAAAGATGTCGCCTCTCATTTTCCTCAAACTGAAGAAGCCGCCCTCCAAATAGCCTTGAAATATGACTTGATCTACGCTCAATCTGGTTATGTTTATACCGTTCTTCCTGATCTCCCCAGGCCCGGTGGCGCTAATGCCCCGGGGGCATCTCATTCCGCTGACGGTATCATTGGAGCCCTTTCCCATCCATACGCTCAACCTCCTATGGGCTATGGTCTCCCTCAGGGAGGGGCCAGCTCCTCCAGCACTCTTCCCCCTCCCGGTAGCATGTATCCAGGATACGGCATACCTCCTCCTTTTTCCCAACCTCCTTCTTACCTCAATGTTGCCAAACCTACCCATTACCCTTACGAAATGCACAGTGTAGTCCTCCCGACCTTATGCACTTCCATCTCCCTTGCCTCCTCCAAACCTGCAGCAGCACTTACAGCCCCCTCCAGGGCAAGTATTTGCACAGCAGGGCGCGACTAATCCCCCTTCTTCTCAAAGAAGGTGGAGAGGCAACCAAAACCACTCTACCCCTGGTACCCGAGGACCCAATTCGGGTGTGGACCCTAACACTGCCAACCAGCAACAGGGCATTCAACCCAAACTGGACAGGCCGCTTCGCACCAACAAGCCTTGTTCATGTTGCAGTGTTTATGGTCATTACACCCATGATTGTCCCCTCTTACCCTAGATGCGGGAGATGTGGGAGTCTCAAGCCACATTGCACAGACAGCACGCCTCCCCTCATGCTCCTCCTAATGTGGCCACTACCCAGCCAGCTGTGTTTACTGATCCTTTCCCTTAACAAGGATTCGTGGCTACCCAACTGCCCGACAGCCAGGTAGCTGCCCCCCCTTCCATTTCTGGTTCCTCTGATTACCAGATCCTTATGATGCACTCTGATCCTACCCCATCCGTCGATCTTCACCTTCAAACTCGGTCTCGTCAGTACCCCAAGCCTCCTGCTCAGTCTGCCCCCGAGCCTCCCTCTTCAGGTTCTACAAAGCCTCTTTCGACATCCGGTGGTCCCTTACATATTCCTCAACCCAAATTTGAGGTCCATCCCAAGATTCCTAAGGGACCATTACGTCGAAATGCTGCTCCTGGTCGAGCTGCTCATTTGTATAGCATAGTAGATGATCTGGCGCAGTCTCCTGCCGCCATTTCCACACTGGAACTCCTCCAGTCGTGCCCTTCCCAAAAGAAGGCTCTATTATCTGCCATGGGCGCTGTAGATCCTGTTGATGACCAAATGATTGTTTTCGACGCCACTCAATCGGACCATCCTCCCCTCCCTCCCTCCGTCGCCTTCCAAATCCCAGTCAAAATCCGGAACGCTAACATGTCCCGGTGTATAATTGATGAGGGGGCATCCACATGCGTGATGTCCGCTTCGGTTTGGAAGCAACTCGGATCTCCTGAGCTGGCCCCTTCCACGATCACCCTTCGAGCATGGGACGGCCACGCCTCCCAGCCCATTGGCCTCTTCCGTAATTTTCCTATCACCCTTGCCGGTAAGACTGTTTGCGTTGACGTTGAAGTCATCGACGCCCCGCTAGACTACAACATTCTATTGGGGCGAAGCTACACCTATGCTATGTCTGCTGTACCATCTGCGGTTTTCCGCAAGATCTCTTTCCCCCATAATGGAAAGATAGTCACCATTGACCAGTTGACATATCATGAGCCAAAATCTTACCTCTCCTGAGACGACTGTCTCTTCTGTAGGCCCATGGCATGGTTGATTCCTTGACCGGTGTCTCCCCCGGCGTTAACAAAGATTCCTCCACATGGAACTTTCCCTAACCTCCTCCTCCTCCATCACTGATCCCGGCTCCTCGAATGTTTGCATGATGCAATCGTCTCGAGCACCCCTGCGGCTTTGCCTGCGGGTAGTCGGCCCGACCTCCCCCTCGCCCTCACTCAACCCGCTCTAGCCATTCATCTCGACCTAGTGGGACCTCCTCCTCACGGCCCTCCCCTACCGGCTAGTATCCAGAACCTCTTTATCCTCCGGATCGGTTCCTCCTGGCCTCAACCATCTCGAAGCCGTCCCTCCTGGTCATTTCCCTACTGGGCAGATCTCTTTCCTGGCTCCCCCTCCCGGAGTATATTGTGTCCCCGTCATGGCCACCCTCTCTCTCCCTAACTTGACCTTGGGCATTCCGGTCTGGTACCTTGATCCCCCAGCTGCCACCCCTCCTGGTCACCCCAAACCTTACATGGCTTTGACACCGGTTCAACTGGTCCCCCTCGCTTCCTCCATTGCCACTGTGCCCCCAGCACCTCCACAGGACCCTTCTCCTGTTGTGACGGCTCCCGGGAAGAAAGGCAAAGCCCGCAGGGGGGCACCCAAAGACAAGCCCACCACGACTGACTCGGCTCCTCCTCCGCCCACGAAACCTTGTGCATTATGTGATGTCACCGGTCATGCCACCCATGCTTGTCCTGAGCTACCCCGTATTCAGCCCATGGTGAAAGTCGCGTTCCCCGAGTCTACGGTCCCTGACGCCTCCACTCCTTCTTCGTCCATAACCAAGAACCCCAAGACTCTTCGCACCAACAAACCCTGTGCTTTGTGCGGCATCCATGGCCATTACTCCCACCATTGTCCTCACCTGACACATTACCGCGCCTCTTTAGAGGTTATCCGCGAGTATGAGGTTGAACAAAATCAATCCGCCTCTCCCATCCTCGTGCAGTATGCTTCAGGCCAACCTGAGGATCCCTCCGCTCCCATCGACATCCCCCCCCTTGATGTTCCGATGATGGAGTCTACTGTAACCATCCTTTACCTATCTTCCTCTGCGAGACACTCGGAGCCTAGCCCGTCTGCATCCTCCCCTGTCGTGTCCCTTGATCACCCTCATACCCGAGATCACTCCACTTATGTCTCCGTTGACCTCCGCAGCCTGATTCCTCCCCATGCTCCCGATAGCCCTCATACCCCACCCTGTCTGAGTCTTGGTCATCCTGCCTCTTGCACTCCCTCCTGCGGTTTCCGCCCGATGACTTCTGTACACTCACACTACCGTCATTTCCTTTCATCCCCTCATTTATTGTCTTGTCACACCATTCTGCAGGACCCCCCGTCCACACCGTTTATCGGCTACGCCGATGGTGCAACGAAATAAGCTACTCGAGGGAATCTAGCCTCGGCGAGGTTGGGCCATCTTCACCCCTTGCATGCCCCACCCCTTGCATGCCTTGTTCTTTCTAACGGGGTATGCATTGGTTACCTGTGATCGAGTGAATATGATGCGGTGCGTGGTGCAGTTGGCGATGCCCTCTTTCCTCGCATCCTCCATCACGTTCGTCTGGATTCTGCTTCTGTGCTTCCAATGGTGTTTATCGTGTGCATAATACTGTCTTTGTTTAGACACTACAATTGAAAATCTTAATAAATCTGAAATACTATTTCAACCATGTACCATAGAAACAGAGAATCACTATGTAGATAGTATTGCAAACCATGTTTAAGATTGGCATTTATCACACACATTTCATACAAGACAATAACATTAAATCAACCATCAAAAGATGATGCATATCCATAATATGTGTCGCAAAACATATGTTTAGAGTCCATCTACTCTGATACATACGACATGCCCATAGCATGTTACAAAAAAAAACCCAAAAACTGGGGGCACCACCTGCCCCTACATACATCATAAGGGGGCACCACATGCCCCTACCCCTAATCACTATGCGGAAGCTCTAGGGCCAATGGCTACGCCCCTGCGACATATGGGTACACATGGCACGGCCGGCCATGCGCCATCGCCACATGACACCTCGCGATTCGGAAGACCACACATGGCTCTGTATATGCGTCGTCTAGAATCCGAACCATACCTGCTTACGATACTCGTCCAACAGGTGAACCTTTCGCATCTCTGGCGGATGTCCTCCAGCGGGCCATTGCATCCTCGTGCGCCGCTCCTCGACCCACATCATTTCACGTAGCTCTAGACAATTTTTTATTTCGTCCCATATATCCGGCCGGTTTTACCGGTGCTATATCTGCATACCAAAATTACATGAATCAGTATCGTCAATTACTATTCAAAAACTTTAACATGCCCACATAAGAATTGCAATTTTTCACTTACCATCGGGCCCCCAGACTCGACCAGGCGGAAGTGGCAGATCCGGATCCCCACAGTAGCTCATCCCACTATAGGGGTAGTCGTCTATGTACAGCGGCATATGATCCCAATGGGCAAAAAACTCCGGTCGAAACACCCGCCCGACCGCCCCTCCTCCTCCTCTGCACAGTAGTCGTCCCCAACGGTGCATCCTGGGCTCCCTCGGGCCCCCATCTGGGAGCTGTACACGAGGCCTCAAGGTCGGGATCTTCTCAAAGAAGAAGGTGCACAACAAATTCCCATATGAGCAGTCATGATTCACCTGCCGCCTGCATAGCGACAACTGTCGCTTTAGCGACACCAATAACATCTAGGCCCACCCATAGTAGGTCCCACCCAACACACTTTCCACTATCATCATCTGCCCCCCAATGATGTGATGGAACGTCTGGATGCCCAGAATTCGCAGCACAGCTGCGGCCAATGCACGGGTTTCTAGCCTCTCTAGATCCCCGATCGGTATTCGAGTCCCCTTGACTTGGAGACCCGGTCGACAATGGCGTTCCACGAACTCCATGATATCAGCCCCATGAAACAGCTGGCCCATGTTTCCTACCATCCCGGTGGTGAGGCAGTGATAAGTACACGTCCTGGACCGTCAGTTCGATCCTGTGCCCCTGCACTACAAAGATCTCCTGATCTGGATCCTAGTAACTGATAATCCGGGCCAGTAAAGGTTCCCCTGCTCTCATCAAAGGGTTCTCCAAAAACTTGAGAACCCCAAATCTGGCCAATACACGGCGGACGCCCTAATCCGCCTGGATCTCTGTCCGTAGTGTCCCCAGATCTCTCTCTCTCCAGTTGACCCGTAACTCTGCCATACCTGCACAAACACATCATTTTTGTCAGCGTACAGATCGGGAAAACCATAACCAAACACCAAAACCCAACTTCTAGCCATAAAACAGCACCAAAACCCCCTCATCTCCCAGGTCGCAGTTTTCTGCCCTTTTCTGGACCAGGTCGCACTTTTTGCCCTGATACCTGCGTCCTAGGTCACACTTTTTGCCCCAAAAAGTGCGACCCAACCGTAGAGATGAAGGAGGGACTGTTCCTGGATTTCTGGGCCCTAAACTGAAAAAGTAATTCATCAAAATGCAAGAGAAAAGTTAGACCTCCTACCTGCAACTGACGGATCGCGATTCCAACGGTCGGTTTGTCCGCTACGTTCGCCGCAAGATTTAGGGCCTTCTCTCCTCTCTACATTCACCACAGCAACAATAGCAAATGAGTGATTTTGGAGGGAAAATTGCCTTATTAAAAGAGAACCCCTGTTTCTTCTTTCGACTGCTGCGACCACACCGTAGCCCCGTTTGATGAACCGTCTGCACCGTTGGAAAGCTCTCACCGAGCCCTCAAATGGGTATCTGTTAGTTTTTTGAGATCTGATACTCCACCAGGACACATTTTGTCCAAGAAGGGTCACTTCACCCCTCCTTAAAATCGAATTTCCTCACTTACGACACTTGTACTTGGGGCACCATCTTGCCTCCTTACTTGTCTTCGTTCGTGTTGATTTTCGTCATGATTTCCCATCATGTACTCATGTTTCCATGGTCCCCCATTGGGGCCTTTACTGTGTGGCAGCACCATCGAGTCGCCCTTGTTTAGAGCATCCAAGTTGAGTCATCATTCCTTCCATGGAGTCTATACCCAGTCCCTTCGTACCCTACTATAGCCCTCCATCCGTCATGGATTGGTCTCTTTCTTGTGTCACACATTATGACCTTCAGTTCCACTGTCCCCCATCCCTGATGATGTTGTGTCAGTCGCTGCCATGTCATTCATGCCCTTTATGCTCTAGCAAGGGAAGTCGTCCATTAGCTACTCAGTCCTTTCCACTTCACTATCATCATTAGTGTCAGTCTGTTCGTCGCTCTACTCTTTTCTCTCATGCCTTAGTTGAGGGTCTCTCATTGCCTCAACTATGGTGGACCTTCTTCTGTCGACATTAGCTCATTTATTCCAGAAGCCAGGTCTAGAGGGTGGTGTACCTTGGTTCCAGCTTTCACTCCTGTTCGGGGCCTCGGATCAAGCATAGGGATATCTCCTTTCCCTTTGGCTTGATTGTTTCTCCAGCTTCTTCAGCATGATCGAGATTCGTATACTTGATGGTCCAGTGATCCAGCAACAGCTCTTGATGATTCCCGAGTGTGTGTAAGATGTTTCAACCCTCATGAGGGGGTGGCCCTGCAGGTAGCCCCCCCAATGCCCGGATGACCTCTTCTTTGCAGCCTTCGATGCAGCTCCAGATATTTGATGATGTTGGCTGTAGCCACTTGCAGCACCTCTTCGATTTGCATGTATCAGTCAGATTTTGTGAGCCCTTCCCCATTTGCAGGGGGCATTTCGGTTGTATTTGTATCTCATGTACTCAGATATTATTGTACAAGTCCTGGCTGTTATCCCAGGCACATCATGTATGTGGGATTCCTCATTGTATTTTTATCTGGCTCATGATTATGCCAGCTGTATTTTATGGTTCGGTCCCTTGTTTACTGGACACACTATTCTTTTGTACTTTGTCTCGGCGGGCATGGGTATGCCTCCCCCGCCGCCTTCAGCACAGGTACCCTCTCATAAAAAGAGACTTGTTGCACCTGCGAGTCTCGTCTCCTCAGGGTCTAGTCCTTCAGCACACTATCTACCTCACATTTCTCTCTCTGACACCCCTTTCGTTGTCTAGTGATTGTGTTCTTACAACGTACTTCGGTCATACGATTTGCTCCTGACACTCGCACGCTGGGGGGCAATCTGTTACACCATTTTTGGTCATCTAACTTATTATCATTAGATGGACCCAAGTACACCATGTAAGACCAGTTTTACCCTAAGTAAAACCGCTTTCACTATGTTAAAACAGGAAACCCCAAAAGGAAATATTAAGCAAACCCATATTTGTTTGATTTTCCTCATGGAATAATTAATTAAATCATAATTTAATTGTTATTCCCAGTCATGTTTAACCCAAAATCAAAGAAATTAATTAGATAAACCTTTGTTTATCTTATTAATTTCTAGGAATAATTATTTAAATCTTATTTAGATAATATTCCTTGTTAAATATGACCAAATCACCCACAAATAATTAAATAAATAATTATTTATTTGATTATCTTCCAACCACTTCCTTAAAAAGATAAATAAATCATTTATTTATTTATTTTTGACTAATCAAGGGATTTGACCCAAGTCAAAGACCCTTTCCCTCCAACAAATATAATAAAGTATTCCATAAAAGGTGGATCTAGATTTGGGTAACATTATTTTAATCATGCACCAAGATCTAGAATGACCCAATATTTTATTATAAATAGGAGGGTTTTCCCCATCATTCTTCACCTTTTGTTGCCTATTAGATCACTCTGGATCTGTACACTTGGTCTCATTTTTCATCATTTGCTCCCATTGAGCTTCATTTTTGCATTGGGTTTTCTACACCTACAAGAGAGAGAAAGCTTAGATCTGAAGTGCTGAGGACTACAAAGAACCCATCCCATTGAGGAGAGCTGGATACACCTTCTTGTTTTCCTCCCAGGTGCCCTGTAATATAAAAATTCTTTCAAAAAAATTGTGTTCTTGTCTTGTCTGTTGGATGCATGGAGCAAACCCTTTATTTTACTGCTTAATGTCTTTCCATACATAGATCTGGTGTTTTGCAGCTATTTTCTTGTCTAACTAATCGCAGATCTGAAGATATTGGCAACCACTTTTGTTGTTAGGGCTATTAGTTATGCATAGCTAAAGTGGTCCTTTTTCGTACACTTCGAAAAAGGATTCATACTAACAGCCATGATTCACAGTCTCTGTTACAGCGACAAAGAACATAGGGAAGACCATGTGCAGAGATCGAAAATTATGAAGAAAGGCCTTGGAAGGCATTATGACAGGACCTTTATTAAAGGAACAGGGTTAAACTCTGTGAAACCTTCCGGAGCCATTAAAGCACAGAATTCACTGACAGAGACAGGAATGGAACAGTAAAAGAGTATCAGTAAAAGATCAGATAATTTAAGACTGGTAATCAAATATTTTTGAAGCAATTGAAGGGCAAGGCACCAAATCGAAGATGTCATGGATCACACAGAAGGTTCAACGCACAAAAAACCATATCATCAAGGTGTTTATATCAGCAGAATGTCTCCTCCTGAGAAAGGACACGGTACTCATTATTGTTTCAGTCTACATTGTGTCCAAATGAAGTTCCCCCCTTGACAACAGTCCTACACTTCTAGTGCATTAGTTACGCAGTATGGCAGACCTGAATTATTGACCTTTTTTGTTCGGTTCACTAGAGTATTGTAGAACGCTACAACAAGTACATCAAAGACATACCTGGAGTAAATTGCAGCCTGACGAAGACCATTCTTCCATAAATTCCCAGAATTTAAAGCAAAATGGGGCCTCGGCCCTCTTCCTCTTCTGAGTTTTAATGCAACATTTAGTTTCTCACCTACCCCCTTTGCTCCTCTTCAGCTATAAAAATTCATGAAGAAACATTGTAAAGGTTTTTGATCGGTTATCTGTGAAATGAAAGCTATTTCTCTTGAGACATTTTCTCTGTGTAAAGTTGTAAGATAGGCTGAGGAAGATGTTTTCAGTCTGAATACCAAGCTGTTGGAAATGTTGTACTTGACTGGTGTTGCGCTTTAATATGGCAAGCACATTTCTTTGGATCTCGATTTAAAGGAGCGGTGATGTTTTTCTGTCTTTGTATTTGTTTTACCTCGTAGTTCATTTCATTTCATTTCTTCTGGCTCGCATCAGAAATCTGGCATAGGATTTACCCTTGTTAGGTACCCTATGTTTCTGCTCTCCTTGCCTTCAATGTTTTCTGCTATATGTGTTATCTGACGATTGATTTCAACTAATTTAACCAGTGTAGTGGTCTGATATATTGCTAGCTGATGTATGAATTAACGAAATCTGTCTTTAGATGTTCTTGTGAGGATTTAATTGAATGAATTGGGAACAATTGGAGGTCTAGGACTCTGTCTCTATCTCACTAGGATCCTTTTAAATTAATTGAACCTTTCTAAGTTCCCTTAAGCTGGAGGCTGAAGCATTGAGAGTTCAAAATCTCTCTCTGATCTCAGGTTTTCACCTTTGCATTCTGAACCTTTAATGTTCCTTGTCTGAAGAGTTAACCTTTTAGACTTTGGATCACAGGTGTCCAATGGCATGTACTGTCCCTAGATCCGATTTCTGAAAGGTCACCTTGGAGGTTTCCTTGCTTTCACCCTCTCCCTTACCATTTCAGACCCCTATCATCTTTAAGATCCAATGCTTTAGATGACTAGCCCAACTGAAAGCCTGCATATTGAATAGCAAGTAAACCCTTTCCTGACTCCATTTCACAATGGTCTTGATTGTTTCTCTGAATTATCTCTCCTCTACCTAAATCCTCTTTGCTCAGAATTGTCTTATACTGAACCCTTCTTTCTTGATTCCCAACAACCAACCAAAAAAACACCAAACAAACAAACCCTAAGCCTATAACTAGCCTAATATCTTAAATTTTGAGCTTCAAAGATACAAACCTTTCTTGGCATAGAGAGATCCCTCTCTGGACCCAGGAGGGCTAGATCCTGAGGTTTGAAAGTGGTTCTAAAGTTGTCTCATCTTTTGGTCTTGCCAATCTGGCAAAAACATGGGAACCCCAACATAATGGTGACTCCATTGGGGAAAAAATCTGAGAGCCTATAGCTGATAACATTTGGCTGTCTCCCATTGTCGTCACCAACATAATGGAAAATCCACTGGGGAAAAAATCTGAGAGTCTATAGCTGATAACATTTGGTTGTCTTCCATTGTTGTCACCAACATAATGGCGACTCCACTAGGGAATATTCTGAGTATTTTCCATCCTACTACATCACAAGGGCCTTAGAAAACCTAGAAACTCTGGTTAGGTTGGTAGGGAAACACTTCCATTTGCAATTCACTTTCTACACCATTTGTTGTGTTTCTCCCACACTCTTAGATAGAGTCTGGAAAGGGCCAGGTAGCCTCTAGATCTCACTCTCTTTCATAGGTGAAATATCTGGTAAAATCCCTCCCAGTCAATCTTTGGTTAGAGTTTGCTGTGTTTTGAGGATATCCTTGAAAAGGGACATCACATAAGCACTGTGGTAGATAGTGTACCCCCAGAAACACCCTAAACCTTCCACCTGGCGACTCCATAGTTCCTTAAAGATCAAAAACTCCACTGGTGATCAGTAGGCCTACTGATTATCTTGGTTCATGTAAGACTCCACTGGGAGACCAACCTCCATAACAACATCAACCACATTAGAAGTAACAAGTAGGGGCAAGCTGCTTGGTTAGAAAACAACATTCTGGCTTTAAGAAACATTCACACAAGAGCTTATCCTAACCCAAACCCACCTAAAATAGTTGACAATCCTGAGAGCATCCTCAAGAGATCTCTTACACCTAAAAGACCAACTATTTCCAGCCACATCCATAGAGCTAACTCTGTACCGGAAGACTTTACAACTCTATTAGTTTCACCTTTCGACCTAGACCTACCAAATAGACTACCAAGAACTAGGTCGTTCAGTTTTCTAGACCAGCTAGACCTTGAGTTTCCCGGTTCACCATCTGATAGTGGTCAACACATTAGGGATAGAGAAGCCCCTCCATCTACACCTCCCGATATTCATTTCATTCAAAACTTGGGGCTCCACCACCCTAGATCTACCCAACAGACTTCTGCTGGTCCTAGTGTCCCTATCATCCATATAGCAGCTGCTCAAGCCAACCCCTTACCTCCTCAGAGCATCATCATGGTAGCCTAGTATGCACCTCTAGTATTACCCCAGCCTCTAGTGCCCTTACCCAACGATTATCAATCAAAGATCCCACACTTCACTGCAAAAGAGTCAACCATAGCCCAACACCATGTAGATAGGATGGAAGATTCTTTTGACTACATGGAGATAGATGATGATATAGTCAAAATGAGAATCTTTGCCCAGAGCTTAGGAGGTGATGTGAAGAAGTGGTTTAAAGGCCTACCTCCTAATAGTATCCAAGACCTCCCTGCTTTATATCAGACTTTCATAAACAAATGGGAAGTTAAGGCCAACCCTCTCCAAATCCTAGCAAAATATAAGAATCTTAAGAGAAACATAGGAGAGAGCATCCATGACTACTCTACAAGGTTTAACAGTGTTTACAACGCTCTCCCTCCACACATGAAACCTCCCCAAGGTTTGGCCCGAGTGAAATACCTTGAAGGCTTTGATGCTGACATGGCCAACCAGCTTAGGGAGAGAGATTACAACACATTGGAAGACATGCAAAAGGGAGCAGTGAGTGTAGAGGCTAACCTGATTGAGAAGAAAGCAAGATTGAGAGCTGAGAAAAGGGTAACATATAAAGATGACATTGTAGCTTCCACATCTGATCCCAATTACGACCGTCTTTCTAAAAACATGGAAAAGATACAGCAAATGATGGAAAAAATGGTTGTCACAGTCAGTAACCAGAATAGAAACCAAAATCATAACTAGAACTAGAACTTTAGAAGAAACAATACCACTCCCAACAGACAAAGAGAATCAGATCAACAGGTTGTTCCCCATTCCAAGAGAATTTTCTCGATGAAGATGAGGGAATCATAGAAGAGTCTGAGGGGAACACAATAAACATGTTTGAAGAAGAAAACTCAATCCACAACTATTCCGCAGAAGAAGATCAGCCCTCATATTGGAGTGAGGAAGGATTGGAATATGAGGATTACAGACTTGGATTTGAAAATTCCATCATGCAGGTTAGAGAACAATATGAACTTAGGAGCAAAAAGAGCCTAGAAAATTCCAAACCCAAAGCTTCTGAGATCACCATCAAGAAAAGGCCTGAGAAAACCTCTAAAGTAGCTGCTGAAAGTAACAAATTAGTAGCTGAGAGTTCTGGGAAGAACAAAGAAAAAGACAACCAAAACACTGATAAATAAATTCAACCAACTAGCAGCACTAGCACTACAGTTAGTGCTCCTGATAAGACAGTTCCTAACCCTGTACATAATGAGAATCAACACATTGATTCAACCACTAAGGCAGTGGCTAATAAAACAGATTTGAACATTCCAAAGAGTCAGTCCACTTTCAATTTGGAGAGTGAGATTGCTAAAATTAAAATCTCTGTACCACTCTTTGAGCTGGCCACTCAGGATGTATATAAAGGAAAAATTTTGAAAGCATTAAATCTAGGGGAAAACAGTGACACTATAAATTTGAGTGATGATCAGCCAACCCTTCTGTTTGGACCAAAGATAGAAGGAAATTTTTAGGAAGGGGTAGTACCCCCTTTTTATATCAGTCTCAATATCCACGAAAAGATCCTCCACAAAGCAATGCATGACTCTGGGGCCTCACACAACTTGATTCCTAAAGTAGTTATGGAAAGGTTAGGCCTAGAGATAACCCGACCCTACAAAGACTTATATTCATTTGATTCTAGCAGGGTAAGGTGTCTTGGCCTGATCAAAGACCTATGTGTAAGCCTTACCCACATTCCAGCCAAGTGCATGGTCATGGATGTTGTAGTGGCTGATGTGCCACCTAAGTATGGCATGTTGCTGTCAAGATCATGGGGAGACAAGCTGCAAGGTACAATGCAGATCGATGGGGCATATGCCACAATCCCCGTCTTCAGCCAACTTAGAATACTGTATAGAGAGGCACAAATGAAATTCCTGGTCAGTAGCCCTGAAAAACCTGAAAATTCTCCTTTATACTCTGTACAAACCGATCTTGACTCCTTCATCCTTTGAAATGATGAATCCTTTGAGGAGTTAGAATTCATAAACAGAGATACAAACAAGGAAACAGAGCCCATGGACTTTAACATAATGGCAACCCTAGACTCGGAAGAAAATGATGCAGAAAACTTTGGACAGTGCACCGAAAACGAAACTCAGAGTGAACAAGAAATAAAATGCAGTCAACTGATTAGTCACCTTCCGCAAGCCCATGCACCACACCAAGAACGAAACAATGTTAGCCCAAGAGTGAACCTTTATGGGAAATTAATTTCGATGGGTCATGCACCAAGAGAACTGTAGGAGCAGGAGTGTGGATACATAACACAGAGAGTGACTACGCAGAGAGCCATGCATGTAACCTGCACTTCAAATGTACAAACAATATCACAGAGTATGAGGCTCTTATCCTAGGCTTAAATCTGTTGAGGAAATTAGGAGCATGTAGGATAGCTGTGCATGGAGACTCTAAGCTAATCATTAAACAAGTGAATGGTGAATACACAGCGAAAAATCCTAGGCTGAGAGCGTACAGGAATGATGCTATGGATCTATTGAAAACCTTTGTAGAATACGAGCTGGTGTTTGTCCCTAGGAGTCAGAACGCAGTTGCAAATGGATTAGCTTGCATGGCTAGTTCATATCACAAGTCTCCCAGTGACCAACAAATCATCATTCAGACCAAATTTAGATCTATAGTGCCGGATAACGAAAAATATTGGCAAGTTTTTGAGGGCGATAAGCAGATTGAAGATTTCCTAACAGGTAGGAATGAGTTTGAGTTTTTTGTTTCAAACTCGAAATTTGATGATAGCTGCCTAAGTGAAGAACCCTCAGACGAGGAAGAAACACTTTGTAACATAGAGATAAACACTTTAAATGAACAAATTGGAAATCCAAATGAATAATGTGGAAACACAGATAGTGAAGAAGTAGAGGTGCTGCAGGCCAAAGACAAAAACATACCTCAAGGTCTAGCACATTTAGAAGACCTTTTTGACTTCGATGATGTAGCAAAGAAGCCCACTATTGAACACACAGACTCTGATGTTGAGGAATGCAACATAGGCACTGAAAACAAACCCAAGATGATTAAACTAGCCAAGTCCCTGCCTACGAACATGAAAAAGAAATACATTGACCTATTCAAGAAATTCATTGATGTGTTTGCCTGGAGCTATGAGGACTTAAAGGCCTATGACACAAACATCATACAACACAAAATACCTCTGAAAGAAAATCAGAAGCCCTTCAGACAGAACCTTTGCAGAATAAACCCAAAACAATTGCCTGCAGTTGAAAAAGAGATTAGAAATATGTATGAGGCAGGCATAATAGTTCCTGTGAGGTTCTATAATTGGGTCTCAAACCCAGAGGCTGTGAGAAAGAAAACAGGAGAGATCAGACTGTGCATAGATTTCAGGAACCTTAACAGAGCCTCACTCAAAGACAATTATCATTTTCCAAAAATGGAACACATTCTTCAGAAAGTAGTAGGATCAAAGTAGATCTCCATGTTAGATAGTTTTTCAGGTTACAACCAAGTTTTAGTACTCCCAGAAGACCAACTCAAGACAACCTTTACCACTCCATGGGGCACTTTTATGTACGTAAAAATTCCCTTTGCACTGATGAATGTTGGTGCCACCTTCCAAAGAGCAATGGACATAGCATTTTCAGATGAAATAGGACACTTCATTATCATCTATCTGGATGACATAATAGTCTATTCCAAGACTGAAGAAGAACACCTAAGACATCTGAGAAGAGTGTTTAAAAAATGTAGAAGGTTCGGTCTATCATTGAATCCTAAAAAGACTGTATTTGGGCTGCAAGAAGGTAAGCTTCTTGGCCACATCATATCTGAGAAGGGGATTAGGATAGACCCACAAAGAGTTGAGGGAATACTACAAATCAAACATCCAAGAAACATCAAAGAGTTACAGTCCTTCATTGGGAAAATTAACTTCTTGAGGAGATTTATTCCCAACTTAGCTGAACACCTTAGGAATATGACAAACATGTTAAGGAAAGGTGTAGGAGTTAAATGGAATGTTGAAGCTAAGAAACCTTTTGAATTAGTTAAACTTGCACTCACCGGGGCTCTTGTCCTAATCAACCCTGATTTCTCAAAAGAATTTCTGATTTTTTCATTTGCCTCTGAGCATACAGTGGCTGCAGTTCTATTGCAGAAAAACCCAGAGGGAATGAAACAACCCATTTCTTTCTTCAGCAAAGAACTGAGAGATGCACCCTTGAAATACAACATAATGGAAAAACAACCCTATTCCTTGGTAAAGGCCTTGAAAGACTTTAGGGTGTACATACTGCATTCCCACACCATAGCCTATGTGCCAAATATAGTGGTAAAGAAATATTGTCCCAAGACCCAGATGGGAAGAGGGGCAAATGGATCGTTGTGATCTTAGAATATGACCTTGAGATAAAACCCATGAAACTGATCAAAGTTTAGGGCTTAGCTCAGTTAATGGCTGAATCAAATTTACAAGCCCTTGACATAAACATGGTAGATACCTTGGATGAGCAGGAAGGATTGCCCGATCCCACTATTGAAGAGAAGTTTCAGAACTCTCCATGGTATTCTGACATTCTGTATGTGCTTACACACCTCAATGCCCCTCCTGAATTGTCAAAGACCAAGGCCAGATTTCTAAAACTAAAGGCCAGAAACTATTTCATACTGAATGAAAGCTTATACTGAAAAAACACAAATGGCCTATTGCTTAAATGTTTTCCTGAAACTGAAGCGGAGAGAATTAAACAAGAGTTCCATGTAGGAGAGTGTGAAGGCCACCTGAACTGGAAAGCCACTGCAAACAAAATACTCTGAGCTGGCTACTATTGGCGTACACTCTTCAATGACATCCATAAGATGATAATTTCCTGCCACAAATGCCAGATTTTTGAAGGCAAAAGAAAGCTCCTCCCCTTACCTCTACAACCCATCACTGTTGAAGGCCATTTATGCAATAGGGCCTAGATTTCATAGGATAAATTCACCCTGCTTCTTCTGCACAACAAAAATGGATCTTAACAGCCACAGACTACTTCACTAAGTGGATAGAGGCCATACCTACTAGGAATGCCATAGATTCAGTCATCATTAGGTTCCTATAAGGCCATATCCTCTCTCGGTTTGGTTGTCCAAGAAAAATAATCACTGATAATGCTACTGCTTTTGGATCCAAGAAAATGGCTGATTTTTGTCACAGGTACCAAATAACACTCAGTCATTCAACCTCCTATTACCCACAAGGTAATGGATTAGCTGAATCATCAAACCAGAGCCTGGTGACCATCATCAAAAAGCTGCTGGAAGAGAACAAAAGGTCATGGCATAACAAGTTAGTGCATGCCCTGTGGGCTGACAGGCTTACAACAAAGAAATACATTAGCATGCCACCATATCAGCTTGTCTATGGAACAAAAGCAGTTTTTCCTACCAGCCTTGGAGTGCCAGTAATCAAACTTGTCCAAGAAATCCAGACAGAAGAAGACAACATGGTAAGGAGAATAAACCAAACAATCCATCTCCAGCAAACAAGGGAAGAGGTCTATAACAGAGCTGTGAAAGTTCAAGAAAACATAAAGAAGTTGTTTGACAAGGGAACCAAAGCTTCTGATTTCAAAATTAGAGATAAGGTTCTGAAGTGGGACTCAAGGAGGACAAAGGAAAGCACGACAAGTTTGACAGTTTGTGGCAAGGTCCATACACCATCCGAGCCACCGTGGGTCCAAATGCCTTTTTTCTATAAGAACTAGATGGTACTGAGCTGTTTGGGGGTCCTGTCAATGGCAGGATGCTCAAACACTACTTCCACTGATTTCCAATTTCTAGTTTCCATTTCCATTCTAAATAACCGTTGCCGTGTTATGTTTTCAAGAAAAAGAGAAAATGTCTCAAAAAACAGAGGGAAAGGAGAGGTTCAGACATGCTCAAAACATGAACCTAGGAAATACAAAGAATTGGCTCTGATATGCTCAAAACCTGATCCAAAAGAAGTAAAAACAACTGGTTCTAACCTGCTCAAAATCTAAACTAGAAAATTAAAAAAAAGGATCAGCTCTAACATGCCCAAGACCAAAGCTGAAATGAAGAAGAGGAAGTGACTCTAGCAAGCTCAAAACCTGAGTCACATAGAAAAGAAGGATGCCTCAAAGTTTTAAGTTTTCAAGCCTTCAAGATTTTGTTTTTAGTTTTCTACAAGTTTCTGTCCATGTGCAACTGTCTTTATGCCTTGGATCCACAACAAACTACACTATCTAATCCTAGTTTGACTGTTTTTAAATTTCTGTTGTAGAATATAGAGAAGAAATCTGCTGGGATAGATTAATCCCATCAGATATTAGATTAGGTAGAGAAACACATGAGGCCAACAGTTTAATCTGGTCTCATGGAGTAATAAGGGTAGAAATAGAATAGGTTTATTTTCTTGTTTGTAAAAAATAAAAATGATGTAAAGGGTCTGCTAGTTCAAATGCACCCTGGAAGAGAAAATGATAGGATTGTAGGATGGGTAGGTAGATTGTTTGGGAGATTTTTTCTACTAATTTGATGTCTTCACAATTGTGGCAGCTGAAAATCAAAGAAGAAAGATGGCTCAAGCAGCAGGCATCTGGCCTACTCCAAAGATTTATTTTCTGAATTCTTGACTCCTTCAGGAAGAAGTCATCCCCATGTGGAGCCACTGTTAGCCCCCTATAAATTCTGACAAGAAAACAGGGGGCCAAATGTTTCTGAGCCTTCAAGGAATGCATTTCCTCTGAAAACACATCATCCTTGAAGCCTCCTTGTGCCTTGTGTCCTTTGATAAAGTCCCCTCTGCTGATTCCCATTATAAAGCTTCTCTGTTTGTGAAGAATGCCCAAAGGCTTCCTTTCCCTCCTATTTCATTCCCACTAGACCCCACTTTCCACCCTCTTTTTCCCCTTTTGAATTTCCCTTATTAACCCTCTAAACCCTCTCAAAACCCTGTTTAAGCCCTCACAAACACCCTTTGTTTGGCTATTTATCCCCCTTTCCCTCCATCATTACCGCTCTTTGTCCTTAAATTGCATTGAAAATGGTCCAAAAAACCATATTATCCATATATGTGGGTCTAGCACCTTTCAGCCCTAGCTCGCAAACCTTTTTCCCCACGTGACCCAGTGCTAGAACCAAGCGCTAGCCCGAAGGGCGCTTATCGCAAATGGATATCGGGCGCAGTATTAACCGCCGATCTATACAGATCGGACGGTCTTCGTAGATCAGTGTCGCGCCCGTGGCCCAACCCGTTCACTGCTCCAATTGCATATCCACCATCCATTCAACCCGCAAATAAACGGTCAGAAGTTCACCCACCCCGGTGGTCCCCACGCCAAAGCACTGTTTAAACCCGTCGGTTTCCATCACACCGCCTTTCGGAGGGCAAGCGGTATTTTTCATTTTGGAGCGATTCCACTCACCGCAAGACACGTGGCACCGAGCACTGTTTGAAAACCGCCCCCCATCGCGCGTTAAAGTTTGGCGTTTGACTCGGCGCGATATGCACGTACGCCGTCCGATCTAGAGTTTCCCATCCAACGGTGATCGCGCCACGAAGATGCGCGGGAGTTAGCCCAAGGAAAATAGACCCCTGGCCCACCATCTGTCACCCTCCGACGCATTCTAGACCGTCAATATCCTCCTGAGATCAGACGGTCTAGATTAACTGCATGTCCCGCAATTGACCGGGTCCCGCCATGTCACCATTCCACGTGTTTTGTCGCATTTTCATCAACCCCCTATATATTTCATTCAAAGGCCCAAGTGTCAAATTTTTGCATTCCGCCAACTTTCACCATGACCATATTCCACTGTTACGCTGCATTTTTTTCCATCACCCTGCACTGTTCCACCATTTCACCAGTCTGCACGACCATTCTCATTGTCCCCACCACATCCACCCTTCCCATGCATGGTTTTCTTAACATGTTTGTGTGTTTTGCAGGGTCATGGGTGGCGAAAAACTGCCATGATTCACAGTCTTTGTTACAGCGACAGAGAACACAGGGAAGACCATGTGCAGAGATCGAAAATTATGAAGAAAGGCCTTGGAAGGCGTTATGATGGGACCTTTATTAAAGGAACAGGGTTAAACTCTGTGAAACCTTCCGGAGCCATTAAAGCACAGAATTCACTGACAGAGACAGGAATGGAGCAGTAAAAGAGTATCAGTAAAAGATCAGAGAATTTAAGACTGGTAATCAAATATTTTTGAAGCAATTGAAGGGCAAGGCACCAAATCGAAGACATCATGGATCACACAGAAGGTTCAACGCACAGAAAACCATATCATCAGGGTGTTTATATCAGCAGAATGCCTCCTCCTGAGAAAGGACACGGTACTCATTATTGTTTTAGTCTACATTGTGTCCAAATGAAGTTTCCCCCCCTGACAACAGTCCTATGCTTCCAGTGCATTAGTTATGCAGTATGGCAGACCTAAATTATTGACCTGTTTTGTTCGGTTCACCAGAGTATTGCAGAATGCTACAACAAGTACATCAAAGACATACCTGGAGTAAATTGCAGCCCGACGAAGACCATTCTTCCATAAATGCCCAAAATTTAAAACATAATGGGGCCTCAGCCCTCTTCCTCTTCTGAGTTTTAATGCTACATTTAGTTTCTCACCTACCCCCTCTGCTCCTCTTCAGCTATAAAAATTCATGAAGAAAAATTGTAAAGGTTGTTGATCGGCTATCTGTGAAATGCAAGCTGTTTCTCTTGAGACATTTTCTCTGTGTAAAGTTGTAAGATAGGCTGAGGAAGATGTTTTCAGACTGAATACCAAGTTGTTGGAAATTTTGTACTTGACTGGTGTTGCGCTTTAATATGACAAGCACATTTCTTTGGATCCTGATTTAAAGTAGCAATGATGTTTTTCTGTCTCTGTATTTGTTTTACCTCGTAGTTCATTTCATTTCATTTCTTCTGGCTCGCATCAAAAATATGGCATAGGATTTACCCTTGTTAGGTACCTTATGTTTCTGCTCTCCTTGCCTTCAATGTTTTCTTCTATATGTGTTATCTGAGGATTGATTTCAACTAATTTAACCAGTGTAGTGGTCTGATATATTGCTAGCTGATGTATGAATTAACGAAATCTGTCTTTAGATGTTCTTGTGAGGATTTAATTGAATGAATTGGGAACAATGGGAGGTCTAGGACTCTGTCTCTATCTCACTAGTATCCTTTTCAATTAATTGAACCTTTCTAAGTTCCCTTAAGCTGGAGGTTGAAGCATTGAGAGTTCAAAGTCTCTCTCTGATCTCAGGTTTTCACCTTTGTGTTCTGAACCTTTAATGTTCCTTGTCTGAAGAGTTAACCTTTTAGACTTTGGATCACAAGTGTCCAATGGAATGTCCTGTCCCTGGATCTGATTTCTGAAAGGTCACCTTGGAGGTTTCCTTGCTTTCACCCTCTCCCTTACCATTTCATACCCTTATCATCTTTAAGATCCAATGCTTTAGATGACTAGCCCAACTGAAAGCTTGCATATTGAATAGCAAGTAAACCATTTCCTGACTCCATTGCCCAATGGCCTTGATTTTTTCTCTGAATTATCTCTCCTCTACCTAAATCCTCTTTGCTCAGCCTTATCTTATACTTAACCCTTCTTTTCTGATTCCCAACAACCAACCAAACAAACACCAAAAAAACAAACCCTGAGCCTATAACTAGCCTAATATCTTAACTTTTGAGCTTCAAAGACACAAACCTTTCTTGGCATAGAGAGATCCCTCTCTGGACCTAGGAGGGCTAGATCCTGAGGTCTGAAAGTGGTTCTGATGTTGTCTCATCTTTTGGTCTTGCCAATCTGGCCAAAACATGGGAACCTCAACAAGGCCGAAGCTTAAAATCTCCAAAACATTTTTTGCAGGATATTCACACGACTTTTACATAGACAGATGCCCCCGACTGCGCGTGTTCAACAGTGACATGTGTGCATATTGTGCGCATGTGTGAGTCTTTTGCGCACATAAACCAGAGGTTGAAAATTTCCACTATTTCCCTTCATTTCTTGTTTGTAAAGTGACTGGCAGCCCATAAGAAATATGCCAGCAATGTGTGAGGTGTCCCATGACTTGTTAAAACTCACTCTTGGCTGCATTTCAGTAGTTTTAGGGGTTAGTTTTAAAATTCAAAGTTTATTTTCACAAAGTAAACACATAGTCTAACTAGGGGGAAATTAACTTGCATTCTGAAATAATTTATCTTTTGCGAATTTAGAAACCAAAAACACATAGGTAATTAGCTAAAGTAAGTGGCCCTAGTCCACACATTCTTAGCTAATTTTTTTCATTTTTCCTAGTTTGAAGTCATTAATTTTAGTTCAATTTTTGGCACTAGGATTTTATTACGCTTAGAGAGCAAGTAATATTTGCTGCCTTTGCAACCTTGGATGACCCTAGGCAACCATATGAACAATATCTGCCGATAATTTTCCATCTCCCTTTAGTTGATCATTTAGATTAATTAGTGATCTGAAAACGTGAGAACTTATTATTTCAAATACAGAGATATACTGTTGGGGCATTCACTAGTTATTTCACCTTTCAAAGAAAGGATGAAACCAGAGGCTACCTGGCCCACAAACAGACTATGCCTAAAGAAATAATCAGTAAACACTAATGATCTGGTTATGAAAGTATTTGCTGTTGGTTCAAAGTATTCATCAACCATAAACAAATGTGTGCAAGCTTTAAAATGTGTTTTACAATTGGAACAAAGTGACTTTGAGGAGTTTATGTGTCTTTTTACATGTAAGAGGCTTGTTTCATTTTACTGTTTAACATATGTAATTATGAAAATAAGCAGCAATAAAAACACAGCATATAATTCAGCATATGATGAGCACGAAAAATTTTAAGGATGGAAAATTATCTTGAAGTTCAAAACATTGGCGAATGTCACTAATCCCTAATATGAAAACTACAAAATATTTATTGATATATTTCTAAAATTATTCAAAGTTATAATGATTTTATATATAGCCTTTATATAATGTTGGCGATTTTCAAGGTAAAATAATTTTATATTGTAAAATTTGGGCGAATCATTTTTAGAAAAAATGGAAATTGGCGAAACTTTCTTTTGGAAAAACCATGGAAAATTAGCCCACCTGTGAATATTAGCCCCTAAAATTTTCCATGATGATGAGGCAGTTCACCCCTCCTGGGCTACATCTGTCGGGTCCAACGCTCCCAAATGGGCATGTCCTTGCTCTTATTATGCTCTTAAATTGGTTATACAAAGTGTAGAAAGCCTAAACATGAGAAATTAGCTGCATAAATGGACTCAGAGTGCTGAAAAAAATAATAATTGACTATAGTTTCACCTTAAACAAATAACCATAGCCTAACACAACTCTCCAATCCCCAAGCCCTAGTGGCTCTTCAGGCTCTCTCGCTGCTAAAACACCTGAAGAAATGCCCTGATGGATCTGAAACCTACTCCAGTGGCTCTAGAATGCTCCAAAACCCCCAAAACAAAAAAAAATTCGTTCCAAATGGACTCTCCCAGCCAAAGTTATGTCCAACTGAAGTTTTTGCCCAATGTTAGGCAAAAATCCCACTAATTGTGGGCTAACTGCAGATAGCTCCACTAATTTTGGTATTGGCGCCATTTTTGGGTGGACTCATCCAAAATAGGCGGAACCATTTACTACTAGCATTTACTGTTTTAAGACGTGGCCACATGTGAACTATCCATAACAATAAACGTAATTGTTAGGATTTAAATTTACCGTCGGTTCTAATGTAGCCTGTGGTTGTAGCCGCGTGGTTACGTGGGAGAGGGGCTGGCCCCCACACCCTTATAATTCCGCTCCTACAACTCTGTGCCAGCACGTAAACCAAAACATTAACCCGTGAACTTTATAACTGTGGGTTTTGAACATAATACAATTTTCGACTTTGTATTAATATACATGTGTGGTTTTAATATTTAGATTTTAATAAGGTTTAATTTTATTTTTTTTAATAATTAATTAAAACATATAATTAGAAATATAATATATGATTAATAAAAACCATATAAATATTAATAAGTATATAGTTTAATTAATTAATTAAATCTTAATAAAAAATAAAATTATCCCAACACATAATATTAAAAAAATTTCCTTTTAAAATTGAAGGTTATTGGGCGATTTCAAAATGCAATATATTCTTCATACGGTAACGGATTTGAGTGTCATTTATGGCTACAGGATCATTTTGACGAGATCTTTCCTGCCATTCTAGTTTGAACCAATTCAGAGCAAATAAATTTTTGAGCATTTTTCCAAGTAGGACATGATCACCTTCATCACACCTCCCAAATGGGAAGCTTTTGGACCCACAAAAGCTCTCTTATTAGTGAAAATGGTGATGTGGAGACTAATTCTCCAGTCTTCCAACCTTAAATAACTGAAATTTACCCGATTTCATCAAATGGAGCTTTTCAGAAAATGATAAATTGTCTCTAGAATTAACTGATCGACCATTGCTAAAACTGACTGAGTCATGATGTAAATTATTAAAATTTGCAGAACAACAACTGTAATTTGCAGAAATTTTATTTTATTTTATTTTATTTTATTTATTTATTATTATTATTATTTTTTGCACTGATCAAACTTCCAAGAAGACTTAAAATAACGTTCACCTTGCAAATTGTTCCTATGGTGAATTCTACCATTCTGAAACCAACATTGCCCCATGCTGAATTGTGTGTCCTCTTTGCTTGCATGCCTTTTCACCTCATGGGCTCTTGCATTGCTTTGCACTGACACTTCGTTCACTGCACTGGCTAACACCAAAGGTAACTTGTGCAACATAATGTCATCTTATTTCAAAGACAAACTGTTATCAAACTGAGACATATCATTAGCAACATCATGAAAAGGTAAATGCACAAAATCTTATCGTTTCAACATCAACAAAGTTAGACTTTGAATTGCATTAACTAGCCTTTTAAATTGACCTACATGGAGTAAAGAAGATTCCATCTTCTTCTTGTGTGCTCTCACAATATACTCTTTCCCATCCTTGAACAAGTGATACTTGTTTTCATGGCGATGGAAGATGGCATTTCTGTCAAATAAGTAAGGACTTCCCAAAACAATTCCTGAGATATCAAGCGGCACCACATCAAGTTCAACTGTGTCAATATAGTGTGCAGTTATTGCAAAGTGCAATATGCACTTTCTTGAGACTTGTAAGTTTGCATCCTTGCATATCCACCCAAGTGGATAAGGCTTTGGATTTGGAATGGTCTCAAGTTTTAGTTGTTTGACCAAGTCTTCTGATATGAGATTAGCTTATGACCCACTATAAAACAATGTGTCAATTTTTGTATGTTTTGAAATTACCCTCACATGGAAGAGCTCTATCCTCCTCTTTTCATCTTGAGTATCTTTGTGACAATTTAATGAGCTAGAACTGGGAATTGTGTCTTGCACCACTTCTTTCCCCTTAATGTTCTTTAAAACCATGGAGATAATTTTTGTCTCATCACCTGAGTCTGACCCTAAGTCTTGCTCAACTGTTTCTACAGTTTTCCTTTTTTCTTTGGTCTTGTTTTTGCTTTTGTATTTTTCTGGTTTCAGCTCAGGATGAAGCTTCCAACAGTGGTCTTCATCAGAAACGGCATCCGGCTGCTCCGGTTTCACCTACACACTCTATTTGGAAAATGGCCTCTAGAACTTAAATGAAGCTTTTCGGCTTTCTAATGTTCTTAACAGGCTCTGCAAACCATATAAATAGATTCAAAAGGTATGAAACAACTAATAATGCCCGTTCATTTACCTTAAACAGAGAAACATAGTCCAATACACAGCCTTCTCCTTCCAGACTTTCATCAATGTTCTTGTCTTGAAAACTGTTTGAATTAGAAGGCTCGTCATAAGTGACATGTTTACCTTGTACTTGCTGCAATGATGGTTTAAAATAATGGCAATCATCCTTAAAACAATATTGACATAAATGCATTTGAGAACTTGGAACAAAGGTTCTCTTAAAATTTGCATTACATGCATTCAAGGATTTGAATTCTTTGCGATAAAACTGCACATAACCAAGACCAACATTCTTGGGTCGCTCCACAACTGAAATAGGTTCAACCATGCCTTGTGCATGCTTGCCCAAACCTTTGCCTAAAATTGGGCAAAAGTCTGTTTGGGCCATATCTTTCACATGGGATATCCTTTCTGAGCGATTTTATTTTATTTTGGGTCTCTTCGACCTTCTGGACTCAATGGCACAAGTTTCACAACCAACAAAGGTCGTTTGCAGGTGTTTTTGCTTCGGGGAAGTTCCAGGAGCCACTAGGGCCATATTAGTTTGGGAGCTGCATTGGGATGTGTGCAGCCATTGAATGTGAAACGAAGGTCATTTCTGACTTTACTCTGTGTTCTGAGTCCATTTCTACAACTCTTTTTTCCTTTTGAGGCATTCTTCACCTCGAATTTCTTCAAAGAAGACTGAAAACAAGATTCACCTTGTTCAAGGATGGGTAAGAGTATATTGTGAGAGCACACAAGAAGAAGCTGGAATCTTCTTTACTCCATGCAGGTCAATTGAAAAGGTTGGTTAATGCAAGTCAAAGTCTAACTTTTTTGATGTTGAAAAAACAAGATTTTGTGCATTTACCTTTTCATGATGTTGCTAATGATATGTCTTAGTTTGATAACAGCTTGTCTTTGAAAGAAGATGACATTATGTTGCACAAGTTACCTTTGGTGTTAGCCAGTGCAGTGAACGAAGTTTCAAAGAAAAGTAGTGCAAGAGCCCATGAGGTGAAAAGGCATGCAAGCAAAGAGGACACACAATTCATGATATCAATAAAAATATATATAAAAATAAAAATTAATTTTTATTCATGATATCAATTAATTTTTAATTCTGATCTGAAAATGGATTGTACTTGAATAAATGGTGCAAGGTATCCATTTTCAATAATTTTAAATGTGAAAACAACTCCAAGGTCAACTATGAAGTAAACACTCAGATGTCATTAAAATACTCATGCTTGAAGCTTGATGTCTTGCGGAATAAAACAAATAAGTTTGAGCAGTTGTTTAGGTGTTTATGTGTGAAGGCAAGTTAATTAAATTTGTTGTTTAACATATTGTATCAGATTTGTTTAACATGATATATTCAACAAATAATGACACAAAGATGATGAAGTAGTTCACCCCTCCTGGGCTACATATGCTGGACCAAACCTCCCAAAATGGGCTTGTCCTCTTGTATTAAGAAAGCTGCAAAGGCTAATACAAGTAAATAAGTGCCTATAAAGGAAAATCTGACTATAAAAACAGAATCAGAAGATAGGAAACAACTAAGAATGCTCTTCCCCAAGCACTAAACAGTGAAATTGTAACCTACATAAATGAAAATGGATACGTTGCACCCTTTTCAAGTACATTCCATTTTCAGGTCAATTAGGCAACATTGTAAGCGGCCCATATCTGTACATGTTTTTCTTTTGAGCAAGGAACAACCAAACGTATCTTAATAGGGGATTTGAAAAGGATTGCTGCATATCCACATGTTAAAACTATGTGATTTTTCACCTCTTTCTCACACACTTTCACACCTTAAGTGAATCAAAGCCACCTTAAAACTAGCTTAACTAAACTCATTAAACTCTCCCCACAGGGGCCACAAGAGAATTTATAGTTTACGTTAGGACCAAGCGGGTAGGCATCCAATAAGCCGCCTTGGTCAATTTACATCTTGAAACATAGAAGTTGAATTTTTATGGAAATTTTAAATCCATCTATCCACCCACGACAAAGAAAACCCGAGCGCCACATAGACCCGATTCAAAGGGGGTTAATATTAGGCCTAGTGCGTGTGGTATTATTTTGGGCTACCTGACCCATCTAATACTCTGTACTAGTAGATGAATTATCAAGAAGCTCAAGACTCAAACACTCACATGGGATGATGGTACTTAGTGGCCAAAACTAGGGAATCCTTCCCTTTAGGTGACGGTGCAGGCAACATTAGATCCTCTACCTTTACCTTGGTCGATTTTCTTCGGTGTACTAGGGGCATCACCAGTTCTTTTGGGAAATTATACCACCATTCGAAAGATATATTCTCAAGGCCCAGTTACATTTCAGATTGTGAGGACGATTAGGCCTTCTAGGATTTGAGTATCATACAAAAAATAACAAAAACCATATTTTTTGATTGACTGGTCACATAGGATTAATCTAAAGGGAAAATTTGTATTTTATTTTTCGCTTTGTTTTATGTATGTGATCGAATTTTTTCTTTGATTATAATCTCTATTCTCTCAAATATTTCCGAAACCATACCTAGTCAATGCCATAACGGACCCAAAGGGACCTCATCATTCTAGACATCTTTTGGATCTCCCCCCATTATCGGGAGGGGTTTCGAGTCTTTCTCCATTTATGTGTCAAAGACGAAACACTGCCACCCTTATCGGTTCATCCTTTATTGGGGTATCATTAGTTGGGAACCCTTGTCAATCACCCAACGTCACACTAGTGGACACCCCCACAAGGTCGCCACATACAACTCCTCCCACAACCCCTAGGGGGCAAAGGAGCGCTACCCATTCGGGAGGCCAGGTGAACTCACAACTGGGTACGTCACAGGCAAACCCTATACCTAATCAGAACACAGTGTCTTCACAGTGTGCAATGGTTCTCAATTCGTAGTCACCATTCTTAGCTTCATTAAACCTGTTGGATTTAACCAAGCTAACAAACAACCCTATTGCTCACAACCATACATGGCCACCCATGCCCATGAAGCTCCCTTCAAACATTCCAAAGTTTGAAGGGAAGCAAGTGGAAAACCCTGGAAATCTTTTCATGAGTTTCCAACTATGGTGTTCGTTGAACAACATCATTGTCAATACTATTCGACTAAGACTATTTCAACGCACCCTAACTGGAATAGCCGCAAAATGGTATGTGGAGCAACCAGCTACTACACATGGAAATTTTAGCACCCTCATTACTACGTTCCTTACCTATTTTCAGTTACCCATATACCATGATTACAGAATGGAACTACTGACACACTTTAGGCAGACACCCGTCGTCCACATCTCAAACCATCTCCACGAACGACGGGGACGCCGTAGTTTGTGTAAAGCCAAACTTGATGATCAAGTTTTGTTAGACCTGTTCCTGAAAACTCTCACCGTAGAGATTTCAAGGGATGTGGCAACACAAAAGCCCATATCCTAAGAGGATGCCATCAACAAGGCCCAACACCTCGACCTAATCTATATGTAGTTAAGATATATTTACAATATCTTGCCTAATGCCCCGTGCCTGCAAACTTACAAAGAATATCCAAGCGCGTAGAATTTCGCAGATGGTTTGATTGGGTCATTAACCCAACATCGCCTAAGTAGCGGTGTTTAGTACCCCGGTTACGCATATGATTCTAACCAGAACATCCCACAACCTTGCTACCAGAGCATCATGCACCTTCGCAAAACATGACCAATAGGGGGTCATACTACCACCATCAGTAGGGAGGCCCATATCCTTATACTCATGGGACCCAGTACGTATGTAGAAATGATGACGGAAGAGCTCCCCCCCAACATCCATTCATAAACCAAGGACACGGACCGTAATACGCCCAATCCCCAGCACAAAACAAACCCATGCATAATAATGCACAGGTGAACTTTGTGCAACCTTCCCAAGCACAACTGCTCCAACCATACAATCAGGAGAATCCAAAAACCCTCCTAACATGGTAAAGAAAAAAGGAAAAAACAAGCCAAAGGGAAATCCTGGACAGGGGGGCAACAATCAACAACATGCTCTGTGCTCTCAGGCTAGAGGCAACTCCAACCGAAATCAAAACCAGGAGCCTAAAAACTCCCAAGGGTAGAACAAGAGGGAGAATCTCTAGACCAAACACTCTTGTTCAATCTGTGGTGAGTATGGCCATTACACTCACCACTGTCCTGACCTCCCTGAGCTGAAGAAGCTTCAAGGTAACCGTGGGAAAGGGGGATCCTCACAGTAGACAATATTCATGCAGGAGCTTTTCCCTTATCAAGGGACAATTATGTTGGAAATATTGTCATTGATGGCAAAGGAATTGGCAAAGACAGGAGCAGCACCTAAACTATCCATAAGGAAAAAGAGACAAAGCAGTAGATTTGAATTAGGGGTTTAATATAGTTTGCAAAGGAGATGAAAAAAGGGAGAGCTGCTAGGAAGAGACAAGGTAATAGATTGAAGGACAAATTGAATATCTAGATAAGATTTGTATATGTTAACGAAGAACTGTGGAATTGTGTTAAGTATGAGTAAATCTGGAATATATATGACCTGTGTGATCAATTTCATAATGGGCAGAGGATACCTACGGTGCCCGAAGAAGAATGAAATCATTGTTAGGGATATGTGTATTATATGTGTATTGACTGATGTAATTCTTGTGTGGAATCCCCTGAATCTTTGTATGAGTCTCTGCGAATGGAGTTAAAAGTGAAACCCTGTTGAGGAATCATGGTGGCAGAGATATGATGTTTTTGAATGTAGAGGTAGAAGCGGAACTGTGACAGGATAGAACTCCGAAATGGAAGGTTGACATGTTATATATATCATAGCAGAATTGACGAATGACATTGAATTTTCACGAGTTAATGTTTGTAAGGAAATCCCATCGGAAGAGAGCTACATTTGTTCGTTGGTTATTGGAAATCCTGCCAAAGATAGACCAGAGTTATAGCGCAAACCCAGACTAACCCTTTGGAATCATGAACAGAACGTTGAGCGAAGGGCGGAGCCACGAAGGAGGAACAGTGAAGGCGGTTTATGGTTTTCATCGCACTGCTTTCAACGGGCAAGCGATATTCAAGAGGTGGGGAGCGATTCCATAGAACGGGCGACACACGTCCCTATACGATTCTACAAAACGACTTTTTATTGTTTGCCATCGCGCGTTATAGTTCGACCCAGGATGCCCAGCGATATCGTTGAGCGACGTTGATCTGGGAAGGGGTCATCGGACGGTCGTCATTTGTTGAAGGTGTGCGAAGATTAACACAGGTACGGTGGGCCATCGCACGTTAACGATCGGTATTGGAGGTCGAGCGATATGCATATACGTCGTTGATCTGGAAGCTTGCTAATCTAATGGTGATCGAACACTGGACTTGCGCAAAGTTTACCTATGGTACCATGCACGTATTTGATTGGCTATTGACTATATTTGTGGGCCCGGGGTCAAAGGTTTACCATATTATTTGGAAGGGTTAAAATGCGAAGGGTTAACTTTAATCCTAAAGTTCTGTTCAAAATTGTAAATATATTTGTTTATCAATTTATTTAAATTGATAAATAAAAATTAAAAAAGAGATCAAAAAGCCCCATGGGATAGACTAAAAGGAATACTGTCAGAGGAATACCATTAGCGGTTCGTGGTTTTGACTCATGGTTTTAATAAAGGGAAAACTATATAAGGAGAAGAAAAATAAAGAACGAGTAGTTCATTGTAAGGGTGGAAAATAGAAATTTCTAAAAAGAATATCTGTATGGGCGAGCTCTGTTCTTAACTGATAAATCTAAAACTACGATGCACCCATGAATATAATGATGAATCTCTGGTGTGAATGACGGAAGAAATCATGAGGAACTGGTGTGAGTATACAGAAAATAAATAAATCTGGTGACTGGCAAGGTATGTCGTATGGAAACTGGTGGATCCATAATGAAAGTTGATGAAACGTGGTCCGCTGTGGTGCTGAGGGTTGAAGCCTTCAGAGAGGGGGTTGTAGCTCCCTTCCAATGGTAGCTGGTAAATGAGAGTAGGGGGTAGTAGCTCCCTTCCAGGAGAGGCTGGTAAACGAGAGAAGGTTGAAGCCTTCTGCAGGTGGGTGCCTGCGTGCTGGTATAAGTCTGCACCAGCATATATTGTAAGAATTTTTCTCTATAACAATATTGAAGACTGAGATTATGGTAGTGGTGGTTTTCTCCCGAATTTGGTTTCCACCTTAAATCCTGGTGTTCATATGTGTTTGATGTTTTGTTCTGTTATTTCTGTTCATACTTAATGCTTATCTGATACAATACTCTAAGTAAATACATAATAAGATATCTGGACATACATATTGGATGCAGCACTGTAACATATGGTTTTAAGAGAAAGCAAAGAAAAATTGTTCAGCCCTAAATACTGATTCACCCCCCCCCCCCCCCCTCTCAGTATTTTTCCCAACAAATTAGTACCCAACAACAACAAACAAATCTCGATGATTCCGGAAAAAACAACCGTGAAATCTACATGACTGGTGAGGAAATTTTTTTTCAGACACAGAATCGAAATTACGATACCCCACCATACATCAATTGTGCACCAACAACACCTTTGACCATATCAAAGATACTTATTGAAACTTTGCCAAATATGGCTAAGGGAGCAACTAGGTGGGTAGGAAACCATGCCAAAGCGGCCCATAACTATAGCATTGTGGAAAATTTAGTCCAATCTCCCGCTGCCATGTCAGCTTTGGAGGTATTACAATCATGCCCAAAACAAAGCCTAAGAGTTACTTTCCGCATTAGGCTTCATCGACCATGCAGATTCGCTCCTAATGGCTTTTGATTTAGACAAATCCACCCTTAGGCTTCCTTCGATGGTCGCCTTCCTGATACCCGTGTTAGTAAAAAATATCACCATTCACCGATGTATCATTGACGAGGGTATATCCACATGCATCATGTCCATGAAAGTCTTGCAGAAGTTAGGGTATCTCGAACTAAAGCCATTAGACATCACACTTAGAGAATATGATGGTCACCCTTCAGTTCCCGTCAGTCTCTACCAAAACTTCCTGGTCTTCTTAGCCGACAAGACAATTCTTATAGACATTGAAGTCTTGGGTGCTCAACTGGATTACAATATACTCCTTGGCTGGATTTATATGTATTCCATGTCATCCATAGCCTCCTTCGTCTTCCAAAATATGATGTTCCCCCATGAGGATCACACCATTACTATCGACCAACTGACATATAGCGAAAAACGACCCCTAACAAATATCGATGTCATTCTACCCTATGTAGACACATCTTCCAAGATGCTCACATGGTACCAAGAATATGGCCCCGACTAGTTCAAACCGTCATCCATCCTTGGGTCATTCCTAGTGTTAGCATTAGAATCAGCTCTTGGACTGCATCAAGCACCTGACCAAACACATCTTAAGCTCGAGGGCTATTCTTGTAATTTGATTGGGTGTTTTTGGAAAGTGGTTGGATCTCAAGCATTCTGAAAGGAATGTTGAACATATAAAAAAGCTCTGACACATATGAGGGAACTCTTATATATGATATGGTAGAAAAAAATTTAGTTCAATAATTAGAAAAATGGGAGAAACAAAGTGGGCATGTAGGATAGAATCCACTGTTGAGAGGAAAAAATGACACAAATTCCAGATATGAAATGTATAGTGAAAGAATGCTTTTAAAAGACTTACAAGAATCTCACTTTACATTTAAAAAATCCCATTACAACGAATTCTTCTGACTAACATGACGTCATGAATTAGGAATGCTTGGTGAATCAAGACTGAAAAAAACAGATTAACATGCATGCTAGATCAAAAGACTTATAAAAACATGAAACAGGGTTTAATTCCATCTCAAGGAATGCTTATGAACAATATTCAATTCATACTGCATCAGGGAAGCTTGGAACAAGACTTACAAAAAAAGATCCATATGACTTGGAGGTTCACAAGACTTATAAAAACATAATATAGAACTTTTATGATAAATATGGAAAGGCAGATAAAGTATGTAAAAACAAAAGGGAAAACAATACAAACACCATATGATTTTGTGAATCCTCAAGAGTGTAACTGGAATATATTATGTGTTCAACAATACACAACTTCAGGAATAGCCTGAGGATCAACAGGATCAGGGCACTAGGCTTTGTGCCACCAACCATCTCTCCCCCCCCCCCCACATCTTATAGCATTTTGTCCCATATATACAAAAATATAAAATGTTCATCCCCACAAAAGGAGTAAACCTATTCCCAAAAGTTACTACAATCTCGTGCAAGAGATGAGGCTTATCCTAAAACTTTAATATAAAGTGCTAACATAATCAAAATAAACAAAATCAAGGCTAACAATTCGAAGTGGTTTTATGATGTGGCAGTCTATGGGAAGACTCCTCTTCTGTTCTAGTGCAACCAACTCCACAAAAAATGTAAATTACAATGAAAGTGACATGTGGTTGTTCCTTGAATGCTTCCTGGTGCCTTGCGGAAACGTGTTGGTGCTGAAAGTAATGGTAGAAATCTGTTTCAGAGAAACTCTGCTGTTGTTTTCCTTCATTCGGTTCTTCAGTTATGACAGGGTTTCTTTGCTGAAAGAGCTTTTGAGAGAATAACCTATGTAGATGAACTCGACACCTAAATGAAATGAATGGAGAAGACAAATTGAGGTTGGACCAACAAGAGAAATAAAATAAGAGCGGGAAACATGGAGATTTAACAAATTATGGAGGTAGCTTAGAATTAAATGGTGTAAATTAATCAACAACCAACCCTTTTCTTTATAATGACATAACTGTTATATTTGATGGAAAACCCTTTTTAATGGCGGAAAACCTGAAACCTTTTGGATATAATGGTAGAGGCTCATTTTATTAACATTAATATGATATATTACAAAAAAATCCTTTCAAAAAGGCTTTATTGATAGGGGAGAGGTGGAGCGGAATTAGAGGGAGTATAGGGAAGGGGTGGAGGGATATATTAAATATAAAGAGGGAATATTGTAATCTCATTTAGGAGCATGGAGCGGGTAACAATGGCTTTTGGCACATTAAATATGCGATTTATGAAAAGGAAAATGACATGGGCAGTGGGCCAATCATGTCACAAATCGCAACCAGGACTGGAGCAGTTATATCGCATTTCAGGAAGTCAAAGAAATATCTAAATATTAGAGATCGGGGAGATGGGGTGGTAACAAACTGCTGAAATTGTGATATGCGATGGAGCGACGGGGAAAGGTGACGTGGAAAAGAGAGGTGGTCCCAACAGTCTCGCAAATCGCATTTCGGGGCTTTGGAAGAGGTAACATATAATAATCAAAGGACTTTGTGATATGTCGATGCGAAAATTAATATGGGTGTGCGGCAATGATATTATACAAGTGGGAAGGAATGCGATTTGCAATGAGAGGGGGGTGATGCGGCAGGGAAGGTAGGGCCTAAACAATATCGCAAATCGCGAATCAAGAGTTTTGTTATGAGGAACAAGAGTTAAAGGTTAAGACTCGCAAAGTGTGATGTGTGATGAGACGAGAGGTGACGTGGCAGGGAAAATTCCCACTTTATATCACAATCAGGAAAAAGGAAAGGTGGAGTTGAATGGAAAAGGTAAGTAATGTTGCGATCTTGTGATGCGAAAAGGTGATGGGTCCCATTTAAAGGATTTTTAAAATTAGATAATGAAAAATTACGTTAAGTCAATGGAATATGATACAACCTCCCGAATCATATTATAAAGAAATTATAACATATATTGAAAGTTTATGAAGCGGACCAAAAGGAAATGATGGGTCCCAGGAATCCCACAAATCTTATTTCAGAGGGTTTTTAGGAGACGACAATTGTTATATGTCATAATTTTGGATCTGCGAAACCCTGATTGCGATGAAAGGTAAGGGTTTCAATATGGTTAAGTGCGGAAAATATTAATTATTTCAAAAATATTAATGATATCATATATGTAATATATGATATATATTAAAGGTTTGTTTTAGAGGGCAGAGTTTCTTTTTAACTATAAAAAATGGATTTTAACAGATTAAAAGGGGTTTTGAAAGAAATGAAACACTTGACGTTTTAGTATTTTGGAAAAATGAGGAAAGGATCGAAGAGAAATGGAGAAAATGGTGAAAAGGATGCGAAAAAATTGAATCATAAGGAGCTATAGGCCAAGAAAAAAAGATGGAGAGGGCATATTTCAAAAGAATCTAAACCAGTGCTAACAGTGGCTCTAATTGGGGATGATATGCCCCCTACGGGCTATCAAGAACCATAGTTCTAGTGCCTTATCCAGCTCTTATTTCTCCAACCAGTGATCCTACTCATTAACTCAAAAAACTAGGATGCCTAGCCATTGGGTAATGGAGTCAAAAGCATCATTTCAATTCTGCAACTTATTTGTCCAAACTGAAGCTGGATTCAAACTGAAAACTGAAATCTGTCTTTCTAAAAAAATTCTCAAAACAATGAGTTTATTGATTCCTCTAATTCTAATATGATTTGAATGAAAATCTTCATGCAATATGGAAATTAATGTACAACCATTCAAATAGCTGAAAAAGCCTCATATGGATTCTGAATCTTAAGAGTAAAACTGAAAGAATCCATATCATAACATAGTGCAGCTCATGATGAAAATAATCACAACGCGGGATACTCATAAAGAATTGAATTTATGCACTATAAAAAGACTCCAAATCACCAGCTACTGAATGAGGAAAAACATAAAATGCTCCCTCTGTAATGATGTACCTTTCATAATTCCGAAAGGTGTCACTGTTTATCCAAAACTTCCACTGAAAATCTGATCTCTGCATCCCCGTGAAGTCGCCACTGGATCCAGAACAATGGAGTTGCTAGGTGAAAAATTGCAGTCCTCTTCAAGTTATCAATTCCTGTTCAGATTCAAGAATATATGTTCAGAAATTAAAACAAGAGACCTGGGAGAATACTTTGTTTCAAGGCCTTCACATCCCAGCAGACGCACCAAAATATGTTAGCGTTGGAATCAGCACTTGGACTGCATTAAGCGCCTGACCAGACACATCTTAAGCTCAAGGGCTATTCTTATATTTTGATTCTGTTTTTTTGGAAAGTGGTTGGATCTCAAGCATTCTGAAAGGAACGTTGAATAGATAAAAAAATCTCTGACACATATGAGGGCACTTGTGTATATGATGTGGTAGAAAAATTTGTAGTTCAATGATTAGAAGAATGGGATAAAGACAGTGGGTCTATAGGAAAAAAATCCTCTGCTGGGAGGAAAAAATGGCACAAATGCTAGATCTGAAATGTATAGTGAAAGAATGCTTTTAAAATAATTACAAGAATCTCACTTTACATTTAAGTAATCCCATTACAAGGAATGCTTATGACTCACATGACCTCATGAATCAGGAATGCTTGGTGAATCAAGATTGACAAAAATATATTAACATGCATGCTAGATCAAAAAAATTATAAAAACATGAAATAGGGTTTAATTCCACCTCAAGGAATGCTTATGAAATATCATCAATTCATACTGCATCAGGAAAGATTGGAACAAGACTTACAAAATAGATCCATATGACTTGGAGGTTCACAAGACTTATAAAACATAGGATAGAAATTTTATGATAAATCTAGAAAGGAAGATAAATTATGTAAAAACAGAAGGGAAAACAATACACACAAAATATGATTTTGTGAATCCTCAAGAGTGTGACTAGAATATATTATGTGTTCAACAATACATAGCTTCAGGAATAGCATGAGGATTAGCAATAGGGCCAGGGCACTAGGCCCTATTCCACCAAACATCTCTCTCCCCCCTCCCTGTCTCCTAGCAGTTTGTCACATATATACAAAAATATAAAACTGTCATTCCCATAAAAGGAGTAAACCTATTCCCAAAAGTTATTACGATCTCGTGAAAGAGATGAGGCTTATCCTAAAACTTTAATACAAAGTGCTATGACATAATAAAAATAAACAACATCAAGGCTAACAATTCAAAGTGGTTGTATGATGTGGCAGTCTATGGGAAGGCTCCTCTTCTGTTCTGGCGAAACCAACTCCACAAAAAGTGTAAACAACAGTGAAAGTGACATGTGGCTGTTCATTGAATGCTGTTTGATTCCTCGCGGAAACGTGCTGGTGCTGAGAGTAATGGTAGAAATCTGTTTCAGAGAAAATATGATGTTGTTTTCCTTAGTTGGATTCTTCTGTTATGATAGGGTTTCTTTGTAGAAAGATATTTTGAGAGAATAACTCGTGCAGATGAACTGGGCACGTGAATGAAATTAATGGAGGAGACAAATTGAGGGTGGGACTACTATGAGAAATAAAATAAGAGCGGGAAAGATGGAGGTTTAAAAAATTATGGAGGTAGCTTAGAATTAAATGGCGTAAATTAATCAACAACAACCCTTTTATTTATAATGACACAATTTTATATTTGGTGGAAAACCCTTTGTAATGGTGGAAAACCAGAAACCTTTTGGATAGAATGGTAGAGGTTCATTTTATTAACAGTAATATGATATATTACAAAAAAATCCTTTTAAAAAGGTTTCATTGATAGGGGAGAGGTGGAGCAGAATTAGCGGGAGTATAGCAGAGGGGTGGAGGGATATATTAAAGATAAAGAGGGAATATCGTAATCACATTTTGGAGCATGGAGTGGGTAACAATGGTTTTTGGCACATGAAATTTGTGATTTACGAAAAGGAAAATAACATGGGTAGTTATGGTGGGCTAGTTGCATCACAAATCACAATCGGGACTGGAGCAGATATATTGCATTTCGGGAAGTCAAAGAAATTTCAAAATATCAGAGATCGAGGAGATGGGGTGGTAACAGACTGCCAAAATTGCGATATGCGATGGAGCGACGAGGGAAGGTGACGTGGAACAGAGAGGTGGTCCTAGCAGTCTCGCAAATCGCATTTCGGGGTTTTGGAAGAGGTAACTGTTAGGTCCCTATATTACTAGTATAGTTCCTTATTGTTGTTAGTGTAACCCCCTTATTGTTATTATTGTACCCTTGTAACCCCCATTTTGTTATTATTGTGCCCTTAAATTATTATTGTTAGGTCGGCTATGATTACATTGTGGCCCACTAGGATTACATTATGGTCCCATGGACTCCTATATATAGAAAGGAGGTTTTGTAAATTGTATCATCCAAGAATTGTTCATTTATGTAATGTATTGGAGGTTTCCCCCTCGAAGTGGCTTATTTCTAAGGCGTTGATATCTCTTTTTTTTCTATTTTTGGAGCTGGTTACACAACATTTGGTATCAGAGGTTGGGATTCTAGGGTTTCGCTGCTCCAAACAGGTCATCGTGGCATTTTCGCTATAACTTTTTTTCTACGAAGTTTCAGAAGCTGAAATTTTTAGGGTGCGAAGAAAAAATCTTGAGGAAGCCTGTGTAAAAATTTCATAGTTTGGTTCGCAATAATTTCGGAGATATGATCTGTGGAAGTTAGGTCTTTTTTTAGGCTCCTAAACAGGTCATCGTGGAAGTTGCACTATAAATTTCATTCTACGAAGGTTCAGAATCTGAATTGTTTAGGGTGCGAAGCAGAAATCCTAAGGAAAATCTTCAAAAAATTTCAGATCTTGGTTCGAAACATTTTTGGAGATATGATCTGTGGAATGTAGTGCTTTTTCAGGCTCCAGAATTTCATCTCAAAGAGGTGATCGTGGGAAAATATTCATAACTCTCTCTCTGAGAATCGGATTGGAGTGCCGTAAAAAGTGGTCACAAGTACACGGACTGTAGTTTCTTGGATATCAATTTCAGATCTAAAGGACAAAACAGTAACATGTGGAAAGTCGTACAAGTTCGCTCTACTGAACCAGTCCAAAATTGGGTCATTGTGGGAGATTGGACATAACTTTGTCTTGAAGAATCAAAATTAGATCAGACCTGTGGCATTTGAAAGAAGCTTCAGAGGGCTACTACAGAGCGTAATTTTAGATATTGAAGATTTTCAATTACAGATATAATTCAATTTCAATATCGAGCTCCTCAAAGCAAGTAAAAGGTGTGTATTTTTTTTTTCCGAATTGCATAAGTCTTGTTTGAAGAATCAAGTTGAATTGATTCCAAGGGCATATTGTAGAATAGATATAAATATTGGATTCTAAAATGGCCCCTAAAAATAATTCAACACCCATTAAGCCTTTAGAAGGCTCTACTATGACTCATGAAGACGAAGAATGACAACATGACATATCAAAAGTACAAGAGCAAGTGCAACAAATTTCGCTCTCGCAAAGAATAACAAAAAATGAAATGGAAGTTTTGAAGAAAGGCGTGGAAAATAATATGGATGGTTTGAAGAAAGGCATGGAAGCTAAGATGAATGGTTTGGAAGCTAAGATGGATGGCATGGAAGTAGGCATGGAAGCTAAGATGGATGACATGGAAGCGAAGATCGATGAAAAAATGAAAGACAACATGGAAAACATGAAGAAGGATCTAAAAGTAGACATCGAAGGTTTGGCAAAGTTGATACAAGAAATGTTTCATAATTGTGAAAAGATAGTAGAGGAAACTCATGATGAGAACAAAATAAATGTTAATCATGATTTCATAAACACTACTGTTGGAGGGAAGAACCACCATATTCCAAAAATGGATATGAGGAAGTTTGATGGAAAGGATCCTGTAACATGGATACTACAGATGGAGCAATATTTTGATCTCCATAATGTGCAAAACACACAAAAGGTATGCATTGAAACTTTACATTTAGAACAAAATACATTTGTATGGTATCGATGGCTTTGCTCCCTTAAAAAAATTGTCACTTGGTCAATTTTTACGGAAGAAATGATAGCACATTATGAGGATACAAAGAGCAACACCTTCTTTAGCCAATTGATAAATCTCAAACAAAAGGGTTTAGTGGGGCAGCACATTGAGGACTTCCAAAAATTGAATATAAGGGTAACCGATATTCCAGAGGAACACAGGATTGATCTCTTCATAGGCACTTTAAAGGATAACATCCAACATGAAGTTCGCGTTTTGGAACCTGATTCATTGGAGAAGGCATTCAGGTTGGCAAGAAAAGTTGAATGTAAAATTATGGCGAGAAGGAAGCCTACCACTCAATTCTATAAAGAAGGAAGTGTTGCTACGCCTAGATTTCCACAACCTACAAGGTTGACACCACAACAATTTGAAGAAAAAAGAGCAAAAGGGCTTTGCTACAGTTGTGATAGCAAATACACTAAAGGTCATAAGTGTGCTGAGAAGAAATTATTTTACATAGATTGTGAAGAGGAAGAAGAAAATGAACAAGAAGAGGATATACACCAGGAACCAGCCCCAGAAGTGGAAGAAATGAATCCAACCATATCGTGTAATGCACTGGCAGGAATTACCACTCCTCAAACTCTCAAGATAAAAGGACAAATCAAGAAGAGAAAGGTAATAGTGTTGATTGATTCAGGTAGCACCCATAATTTTATTCATTGTAAGGTAGCCAAGGATTTAAATTGTTTCCTATACCCAGCACCAGAATGTCAAGTGATGGTTGCAAATGGGGGAACTATAAATTGCTCTGGAAAATGCCATAATATCAAGCTAACCATGGGGGAATATGTATTGACTAGTCCAATGCTTTCCATTCCTATGGGAGGTGTTGATGTTGTACTATGAGTACAATGGTTACAATCTTTGGGGACAGTAGCTTTTAATTTTCAAGAACTTTTCTTGAAATTTTTTTCAGAAGGAAAGGAAGTCGAATTACGGGGTATTGAAGGGAAGCCAGGAAGGATAATAAGCTCTAATGTCATGACAAATCTTCTAAAGAAATAACAACGAGGCGTAATTGCACAATTATGCTCACTAGAAGTTCCGACATCAAAATCATCTATTTCTGCAGATCTCCAACAAGTCTTGGACAATCATTCCAAGGTGTTTGAAACTCCCAAAGGACTCCCACCTATTCGTGATCATTATCATGCTATTCATTTGATTCCAGGAAGTGTTCCTCCAAACATCAGGCCTTATAGATATCCTTACTTCCAAAAGAGCGAAATTGAACGTATGATTGCAGAAATGTTAGAAGCGGGTATAATTCAACCTAGTCAAAGTTCTTTCTCTGCTCCTGTAGTATTGGTACACAAGAAGGATGGATCATGGAGAATGTGTCCAGATTATAAGGAGCTCAATAAGCTCACCATTAAAGACAAATTTCCCATTCCTGTGATTGATGAATTATTGGAAAAATTACATGGAGCAATTTATTTTACCAAGTTGGATCTTCGTTAAGGATATCATCAAATTAGAATGAGGACTGAAGATATTCCAAAAACAACATTTTGAACTCATGAGGGTCATTATGAATTTTTGGTCGTGCCTTTTGGCCTTACCAATGTACCTTCTACATTTCAAGGGTTGATGAATTTCATTTTCAAACCCTTCCTTAGAAAATTTGTTCTAGTGTTTTTTGATGATATACTAATCTACAGTAGGTATTGGAAAGATCATGTTGAACATGTTGACAAGGTGCTCAAACTACTGCAGGAGAAACAATTATATGCAAAAACATCCAAATTTTTTTTTGGAGTACAAGAGGTGGAATATCTGGGTCATATTTTATCTCACGAGGGTGTTAAAGTAGACCCTAACAAAATTAAAACGATTAAGGAATGGAAAGTCCCCACAACCATAAAGCAGTTGCGAGGATTTCTCGGGTTAACAGGGTATTATCGCAAGTTTGTTAAGAATTATGGGAGAATAGCAGCACCTCTAACAACATTATTGAAGAAAGATGCATTTTCATGGACTCCTGGAGCAACTAAGGCCTTTGAACGTCTTAAAGAGGCAATGTGCCTAGCACCGGTCTTAGCTACACCAGACTTCACAAAAACCTTTATTGTGGAATGTGATGCCTCAGGAAATGGAATTGGTGCAGTTTTAATGCAGGAAGGAAGACCCATTGCTTTTGAAAGTCGTCCAATCAAATGAAAGTATTTACAGAAACCTATTTATGAGAAGGAAATGTTAGCAATACTGCATGCACTAAAGAAATCGCGAACTTACCTAATGGGAAGACACTTCAAGGTAAAAACTGATCATGATAGTCTGAAACACTTTTTGGAACAAAGACTATCTTCAGAAGAGCAGCAAAAATGGGTCACAAAGATGTTGGGTTATGACTTTGAAATAATCTACAAAAAAGGAAAGCTTAATGTTGTTGCGGATGCACTCTCAAGAAAGAATGAAGAGGTGGAAGCATTGCTTTGTGCCATTTCTATTATCCAACCAGATTGGATAACTGAAGCAAGAGATGAATGGAAGAACGACAAATATGTATGGACACTCATCCAAAAGTTGCAGCAAGATCCTAGTACATCCGATACATTTAGTTGGAAAATGATTCCTTATGGTACAAAGATTGCTTATATCTTTGTAAGAATTCCCATCTAAAACAAAATATTCTTCTGGAATTGCACACTTCTCCTTTAGGAGGACACTCAGGATTTTTAAAAACTTACCACAGGGTGAAGAAATAATTTTTTTGGGATGGCCTTAAATCTGATATTCAAAATTTTGTGGCGGAATTTTTGGTTTTCCAGCAGAATAAAGTGGAAACAATTAAGACCCCAGGACTTCTACAACCTTTATCCATTCCAAGTCAATGTTGGGAGAAGATTTCAATGGATTTTATCACAGGTTTACCTAAGTCCGAAGGAAAGAGTGTCATCATGGTGGTAGTTGATAGACTTACCAAGTATGCACACTTTTGTGCATTATCTCATCCATTTAAAGAAAGTACAGTTTCTACTACATTTATGGACAGAATTCAAAAGCTACATGGAAGCCCAAGGGTCATTGTGAGCGACAGAGATCCCATTTTTACTGGAAATTTTTGGACAGAGTTATTTTCTTGTTTGGGTACTCAATTAGCTCATAGCTCATCTTATCATCCTCAATCCGATGGTCAAACCGAGATAGTAAATAAATGTTTGGAAGGATATCTTCGTTGTTTTGTATCTGATAAACAAACACAATGGGTCAAGTGGTTACCTCTCGCCGAATGGTGGTATAACACTTCCTTCCATACTGCAGCAAAAATGACCCCATTTATGGCACTTTATGGATATCATCCACCATCCATCACATCATATTTAAGGAAAAATTCAAAGGTTCAAGCAGTGGAAGATCACATCGAGCATCAGCAAGAAGTTCTCCAACTCTTAAAGGATAACCTAAATTTGGCACAAAATCGAATGAAACAACAGGCAGATCAACATCGCAGCGAGAGAATTTTTGATGTAGGAGAATGGGTATTTTTACTGCTACAACCATACAAACAAATGTCCCTCAAGCAAGCTAAGAAGGATAATAAATTATCGCCAAAGTACTATGGTCCTTACAAGGTGTTGCAAAATATTGGTACTATGGCATAGAAATTGGAGCTTCCTGCTTCTTCGCGAGTGCATCCAGTTTTCCATGTTTCATGCTTAAAGAAGGTTATAGGTGAAAATATTCTAGTTCAAACAATATTTCCAGAACTTGATGAGGAAGGAAAAATCATATTGGAACCTGAAGCGGTCACGGAAACAAGAACTCGACAGCTACGGAATCGATCAATTTCAGAGTATCTCATCAAGTGGAAGAACTTACCCACTGAAGATTCTACATGGGAGGATGAGAATTTTATACAGAAGCACCCAGAGTTACTCAAGCATTGAGGACAACACTTTTTTGAAGGAGAGGGGCATGTTAGGTCCCTATATTACTAGTATAGTCCCTTATTGTTGTTAGTGTAACTCCCTTATTGTTATTATTGTACCCTTGTAACCCCCATTTTGTTATTATTGTGCCCTTAAATTATTATTGTTAGGTCGGCTAGGATTACATTGTGGCCCACTAGGATTAAATTATGGCCCCATGGACTCCTATATATAGAAAGGAGTTTTTTAAATTGTATCATCCAAGAATTGTTCATTTATGTAATGTATTGGAGGCTACCCCCTCGAAGTGGCTTATTTCTAAGGTGTTGATATCTCTTTTATTCTATTTTTGGAGCTGGTTACACAACAGTAACATATAATAATCAAAGGACTTTGCGATATGTCGATGAGAAAAGTAATATGGGTGTGCGGTAATGATATTACACGAGCGGGAGAGAATGTGATTTGCGATGAGCGGAGGGTGACATGGCAGGGAAGGTGGGGCCGAAATAATATCGCAAATCGTGAATCGAGAGTTTCGTTGTGAGGAACGAGAGTTAAAGGTTAAGACTTGAGAAGTGCAAGTTGCGATGAGACGAGAGGTGATGTGGTAGGGAAAGGTCCCACTTTATATCGCAATCGGGAAAAAGGAAAGGCAGAGGTGAATTGAAAAGGTAAGTAATGTTGCGATCTTGCAATGCGAAAAGGCGATGGGTCAAATTTAAAGGATTTTTAAAAGCAGACAATGAAAAATTATGTTAAGTCAATGGAATATTATACAACCGCCTAAATCATATTATAAAGAAATTATAACATATATCGAAATTTTATGAAGCAGACCAAAAGGAAATGATGGGTCCGAGCAATCTCGCAAATCACGTTTCAGAGGGTCTTTAGGAGATGACAATTGTGATATGTAATAAGTTTGGATCTACGAAATGCCATTTGCGATGAAAGGTAAGCATTTCAATATGGTTAATTGCGGAAAATATATATATGATATCATATATGTAAGATATGATATATATTAAAGGTTTGTTGTGGGGGGAAGAGCTTCTTTTTAACTATAAAAAAAAGGATTTTAATAGTTAAAAAGGGGTTTTGAAATAAATGAAAAGTTGGATGTTTTAGTATTTTGGAAAAATGAGGAAAGGATCGAAGAGAAATGGTGAAAATGGAAAAAAGGATGAGAAAAAATTGAATCATAAGGAGCTAGAAGCCAAGAAAAAATGACGGAGAGTGAAACTTTGAAAGGAATCAAAACCAGTGCAAATACCTAGGAGATCTCTGTGTTATACTAGAGCCATCATTTGATGTCACAGAGGTTCTGGTGTGCATGATGTCTTCATCAAGCACCGAAGGCAGCCAAGACATGGAGACGAGAAGTAACGCCACCGAGTCCTCAGCCACAACAGCCTCTCTAGCCTACGTTACCTCCCAAACCCCTTTCCTCTTCCCCCAGATGGTTTTGTGTCGCAGAAGGTCATGGCCACGATGGTCCTACCAAACTTATCAGTTGTAATCCTAGTTTAGTACCTACTCCCACCTACCACAATGGGAGTCGTGCACATCACCTCTACAGGGTTAATCCACCTTAATCCTGAGCGGGCCCCAACTGTTCACGAGACTATCGCAAACATCCTTGTAAAGGAAATTCCCATTGTAAAACCCATAGCTATGACCAAAAACACCAATAAAAGAGGGAAGAAGGTTGAGAATCTGACTATGCAACGAGTGTTACAACCTTGCACCATATGCGACATAGTAGGCCGCCCTACCCACTTCTGCCCAGAGTTGGAAGAGTTAAAACTACTCCTAAGCTCTGCGGTAGATATCCCAGTAACAAATTCCCGTAAAAAGGAACCAGCCACCAAAAATCAAGGCAAGGCATTGTGTACCAATCACGCATTCTCTATCTATGACCATTATGGGCACTATACCCATAATTGCCTAAAAATTCCGCGATATAGGAATTCCTTACACGCCATTAAGCAATCCTGTCAGGAAAATCCATCCATCTAGTCAACTGGAGATGAACCTTGCATCATTTTATACCTGTAGGAGGAACGAAAGTCACTTTAAAGACTCCTGTTCATCTCCCCTCCTCCTATCATACGCTGCGCACTTTGCGACAAACGTGACCACTTCATCGATGAGTGCGTAGCCATGGAACTCAACCATAGGTGGTATCTAGTAGAGCGTGTATACTATGTTGGTTTGCGAGCGACACAATTTACATTTCCGTTATGTGCTGAAAACCACACTTTAGAACAGTGCCATTACATTCCCCGATTTCGCTTAGCACTAGCTAATTTGTGCTCAACCATAGTTCGCCTCTCTTGAGAAAATGGCTCTGAATCTGAATCCATGAACAACTTGACAACTCAAGAATATGTGACAAGTCGATCCATCCTCTTCCTATCATCTGAAAAACGGCCATTCGGGGAACCCTTAGTCACCCCCAATCACCCTCCACGGAGAAGATCAACATGTGCGTTGTGCAACACACCCAATCATGTGGTCCCCACTTGCCCTGACTTAGAAGTGCTACGTCATTGGTACCCAGACACGTCATCAAACGAATAGGACTGGAACCCCATTTCCAGGATGTTTTTGCTAGTATGTTAGCGCAATCACCATGAGCAAAGATGTTCCTATATCCCACGAGTATGCCCTCTAATCGACATGATACATATATTAGAGAAAAAACTTTAGGATCTTATCAATCCAAAAGCTAACAACCACGATGGAAGGAAAAATGCCCCCAGGAAGTATACTCCATACCCATTTAGGCATAATAGGCAAGTTAGGAAGGAACGCCAACCATGCATGACCCAGGTTCAACCCAGGATAACATGCGGGCTATGCAATAGAATTGGCCACCAGGTAAATCAGTGCAAAGAACTGAAGCACCTCGCAAACATTTTTTGCATAGCCTCTTCCCTCCCACAAAGAAATCTCTCTAACCAAGAGAAACTCACACACATTTATTACTGTATTTGCTCACACTTTCACCATACAATAAGATGTGATCATCTCCCAAACCTTAGAGTTGCAAGAACAGATCAACAAAAGCCTTTGACCTCTCCAAACTTCAAACACTCAAATGTCGCAAATGAACTGAAATGAGCCATATTGGCCTATATGTCACCCTTTTCATAATGTTTGGAGGACCATAACGAGAGCTCAGAAGGCCCAATTTCTAGAATGAAAGCAACACAAAAATCATCACTTCATAACACCCAAAGGAGGTGCCTCACATTCACAGTTCTGAAAAAATATTTTTTCAGTGCCGACAGGTATGCCCTCTCTCATATTATTTTCATTTAGCACATGTCTTTCAATACTATTTCAATGAATAATATTCTTTCACTTGGGGTATTTTGTTGCAGGTATTTTGAAAACCATCCATCGCTCCATCCACTGAAAGCACTAGTGCAGGTATCATTCTACCCTTAGCATGATAGAGTTCCAGAAAAACCATGCATATCGTGACATCATTTATCTACAAAAAATTAACCATAGGTTCCAAGCACCCGACCATGTTTATCATATCCCCACCTTGCACATGATAAGCATCCACGTTGGTCAGTAGAGCCTCCCCTACATGGCGCCCGTCACTCAAAGTAGACCATATATCGGAAAAATCATGACGCCATGGCCATACCACTTTATTCTGGGAAGCACTTCATGCCCACTTACCCACCATGCATCAAGTCAAGTTTTACCATATCGGAATAAAACCCCTTGCCTGGACTACCAGTTTTTTCAAGAAGATCGAAAGCACACCAACACGCCTCACATCTGGCCTACCATACCTCCATCATCATAGCCCATATACAACATTTTCCATCCGCTTCATCACCCTCCATACATGAGACCAACCAATGGGGCCCCCACTCTCAGAAAAAACACCCTCATCACATCATCAGTGAGCGAACACTTTTCATGTTTTTGGGCACTCGTCTCTGTGTTTTGTACAATCCAAATCCCATTATTTCATTCTTTTGGAAAGTGCACAAAGACCGCAAACGGTGAACCATGTCCCCCGCTCATCCATCCATTTTTTCTCCCATGGTAGCAGTCCCTAGTCACCCTTGGTCGGAGTATCACACCCTTCATGCATAAGAGACCATGACATTCATAACCAAATATACCCACCCTGGATGTCCTACCAACTCTGAGGATTTCCCTATCAGAAATAATTGTGAGTGTCGCCAAGCTACTTTTTATACTTTGACCTTGGGCCACTGAATCCCCATCATTAGTTTTCAGTCACCCCTCGCCATCATGCCTATGTTAAACCTATCACATCCAAGATCTTGATCCCCAGCATCAATGACTCTCTCATTCGGTTGAGGCTTCCTTTTTGTCGACATCAACACCTATTTTCCAAAAAAGAAGTGGTACTTTGTGTTATCACAAAATTTCACCTGATAGGCTGCTAAGCAGACAATCTCATATAATTGTTTTAAACCAATATTTTTACTGAAGCTTAGTGTATTCAGTCTGAGAGGACTCTCTGAAAGGGTTAATGATATTGAATAAAGATGTATTTATATGGCTAGCTCTAATTGGAAAAAAACTTTCTTATGATGAGTGTAGGTTGAAAATAGTATCAGTATACAAACATTGGGATTATGGAGTCAACACTTTCAGTGATTTATGTTAGCCACCTGTAAAATTTTTTATATCAAAAGGTGGCTAAAACATTTTTGGAGCCTTCAAGGAATAGTTTTATTGCTAAAAATGTTATCTCTTGAAGACTCTTGAAGACATCATGCCCTTTGTTTAAAATCTTCACTGCTGTTTCCATTTTTCAAACTCTGAAATTCTGCTATATTCATAGAGAAAAGGCTGCTGCAAAACTCCACTTTCCCCTTTCCTCCACTCAAAACTAACCTTCATTTTTCCCCATAAAATTCCTCTATTTTTCATGATTTCTCGTCTTCCCTTCATGAAAAATCCTTTTACAAAGTTTAAAACTCACTTTTAAACTTTGTCGAAACCCCCCAAATCCATCAAAAAACATTGAAAATTTCATAAAAAATACATTTTTTTGTATTACAGGCTTAATCCCCCTTGGGCTAAGTCCTAAACCACTTCCCCACCATATGCCTAGGCACTAGAACCAAGCGCTAAACCCTTTGGCGCTTATCGCATCAGAGAAATCGGAGTGCACAAGTCTATTTGCCATGTTAAAACCTCCGATGCGATTAAGCCCTTTGTTTATAAACCCCGATCTTATTATTACTTCATATAACCACATAGCCCGCATTCGACACTTAAAAATTGTAAAAAACCCTCCCCGATGCTTATTTCCCTTTGTAAATCCAAAAACCCACTTTTCCTAAGTTCTTGTCTAAACTTGCCAAAGCAATGTTTTTTTATATAAATGGGTAGATTGAAAAGCCCCGCATCAAAGTTCCAATGCGATTAAGACCATTTGTATGAACTCCCTCCCTCAATTTCTCTACATATAAAACTACGCCTGGGACCAAGAGTTAAAGTCCCGAAGCACTAATTGCATCAGAGAAAATCAAAATGGTTAGATTGAAAAGCCCAAAGGCCCGATCCCGATTGACCCGTTCTACATATAAAGCCCTAGGCCTATTATCTTCCATATAGACCAAAGGCCCCGCAGACAGGTGCCAAGCATTCCATATATAAATAACCCACCCGATACAAAAACCTTTGTTTTTCATTTAATTTTTGGTTTTCATGTGTTATAAAGGGTTTTCCGTCGGTTCATTATTTGAAGAAATCTCCACCGTTGATCAAAGACCAATCAACGGACAGCATGAAATCACATCAGGATTTTTCATTGGGCGCATTAATATAAAGCCACCCCCGATTGGTCAAGCCCGATGAGTCCTCCGTCATCGATCTGATCTGCAGATTGACGACCCACAGTTGATCGCACTAGCGCCTTTCAAAATTCTCCCCCCGGTGATCGCATGCCTCCAATTGCATCTAGGCCATCCACGTGTCCACATCGGACGGTCCAGATTGCATCTCCTAACTTTTGTTAAATTCATGTGCCCGTTTCATAATGTTGTTTTGACCAATCTCAGCCGTTGATCTCTACAGATCAATGGCCCATATTAACCCCTTTCTCCACCTTTGCATTAATTCGTTTATACACCTGATCGAATCCTGACCATTGATCCTGTACATTTAATAACTCATATTGACCCCGACAGGCCTGCCTCATGTGGGTCCTGCCTCCTTCCAGATCTGATTTCCGTCGTCGATCTCTCGATCGGACAGTCCGTAATAAAACTGCCCTTCCCACTTCTACCCGCGCATCTTTCCAATTTCGCGCTCGCTCTCCACCGTCGGATCTGAGACCCCAGATCTAACAATTCAAACGCATTTTTGCGTAACTTTCAGCACGGAGGTTAATTTCAAAAAATTACGTGATATAGGTTGTTTTCAAAAGACACGTGTTGGGTGGGGACGCATATCGCGTTCCAAAAGGCAAAACTGCCTCCCCGCCCTTTTGCCACGTGAAACCTGTGGTTTTCTCCACCAAAACCATCTTTCCCCATTTGTATTATAAATCATTGCGTGCGCCTTCCGTCGTTGATCTTTGTAGATCAACGGCTCAGATCTAATTTCTCACTACACCATCGCCCTTCGCCTTCTTCCGAAGGATTTCACAGATAAATCACAGCCATTGATCTTTGAGGCCCTTTTTTATCCGACGGCCCAGGATCGTTCAGAAACCTCGAATGATTTTTCAATATATTTTTCTCCACGAAAGGTTTTTAAAACCTTATTTCTTTGCAATTTCCACCATTCCCTTATAAAGCGACCCCTTTACTTTATTATCTCCCCACTTATTTCCACCATTGATCTCTACAAAGATCAAATGGCCCTGACTTAATCCTTTGCACCATTTCATCAACCGCTCTCCTTTGAAAACCACGCGCAAATATTCACTGTTGGATGCTGCCATCCAATGGCCACGCTCCTCCCCCACATCCTTTGAAGCAGTTCTACCCAATAACTCAGGATTTTCTAATATTTTTTGTATTTTGCAGGTTTTAATGGTTTTTTCCATTATTATAAAGGAAATGAAAGCTGAGGGTGACGATCCTCCAGACTTTCGTTTATCAAAGGGAAATTACTACAGAGGGTTCCATGCCACGTTTTTTCAATGCTACATGGGCATTGATTCCATATAAACCCTTTGCAGAACCTGCACATCAACAAGAAACAGGGAATTAAATCAAACAATAGAGTATCAGTGTTGAAGACTTAAAACATAGCATAACAGAGGATTGAAGAATGTTTTCCCAGTTTTGGAGGATTACGGCTAAGATAAAAAATAAAAAGCCTAATCCTCTGAATTAAAACACAATTAAAGAAAAATAAAAGATTTATCAGTCAGAAAGAGCCTCCACTGCCACATCAGGGGCTAATTGATTCCTCTCAGCTACCCAAAGCCACCTGTAGCCTCACAACATTCAATAGAGGCCAAGTTATGATAAAAAAAGAAGATATTTGCCTTAGTGCAGCCGAATAGTTAATTATGCTAAAGGAACTTAATGCAAAAATATCAACAGAGTTATTACAACATGAAACAGAGCCTTAAAGTCAACAAAAGCTCCCACCGAGCTTAACTCTTAAATGTAAAACAATTAATACAGAAAAATATCTGTAAACTTCTCCATTGAGCCCCTCAAAGGCCGAGAAGTACTAAATATGTATTAATTGAAACCATGGATCTTTTCTCTTTTGACCTCCTCATCCTTCTATAAAATCTCTTTGAGGAATTCATTGTAAATGTTGGTTGCAAAACTTTGAAATATACTTGAGCTTGAAGCTTCTACTTGTAAATAGTGTTCACAGGCTCTTGAAGCTCTGCTTGTGATTAAATAAGTTAGTTTGAGAAGTGAAGATGATTGCTGAACTGAAACATTGGACTTAAAGCTGTAACTGGTTTGAAGCATCAACACAAGCTGATTTATGGGATCCTGGTCTATGTCAGCCGTGATGTTATTTCTTATTGTAAATTGTTATTTTATTTATGTTTTCGCTTTTTCCATCTTCTATGATAAAGAACAAAAAGCATAGAGTTAGGATTTACTGTATATTAGTACCCTTCTCTGACTGATAAGCTTTATCTACATTTTTTCTTCCAAATTGTGTTGTTCAGGAATGATTTAATTCAGTTTAAGTAGTAGGAATGTTGGCATTCCCTCGTCCTCCTGTCTTAGCTAAATGTTGTTCTTGAATGTTATTTTTCAGTTTATGTTAAGTAGAGATGAACTAAAGAAGTCATGGTGAGCCCTGTCCTAGTTTTATCCCCAAAGACTATTTGAAAGTTTCCCTAAGAGTGTGTTGAAAGCTGGCTAGTTTCAAAGTACTTACCAGATCTTAGACTATTCTTTGTTATCATATGTGTTTCCCTTTGTGTTTAAAATGTTTTCTATTGAAAGTGCATCAAAAGCTAGATAGTTTCAAATTAATTACCAGATCTTAGATTACTTTTATGTCTTTCTTAAGTGTATTCCAAAAGCAGGATAGTTTCAAAGTACTTACTTGATCTTAGACTACTCTTTGTTCTTCATTTGTTTATTTCCCCTTCTTGTTGTATCATTTCAGTGCATAAAATCAACTTTAAAGAGATCCTTAGACATATATGACTTGCCCCATGGACCACTCTTGAACCTTGTTGTTTCAATTAAACCCTATTATGACTCCATAGCCCAATGGACTAAAAACCAGCGTTATATCTATCTTCTTAGCCAAAACTTGTTTTGATTTCTTGCAACTTCACACCTTTGAAACTCTTTCCATTTAGGACTTTCCCTCAAATAATAATCATGCTCAACCATCCAAAACAAAACAAAACCCTTGGCCTTCATAACTAGCCTAATATCATCACCCAAAAGCTTTTCAAAGATAAATCAATCTTTGCATTTTATTGGAGAGATCCCTCTCCGGATTTAGGAGGGCTAGATCCTAGAATCCCAAAGTGGTTGAAATAAGTGTTCTTCCTGTAGTTGGACTTTCGCCAATCTTGCTAATTACAGGGAGCTAACATATTTTGGCGACTCCGCTGGGGATTTGAGTAATTTTCATTTTAAGGTAATCATAGGCAGGGAAAATTTTAGGGGTGAATTTTAGCCCAAAGGCGAATTTTAAGGGATTTTAAATTTTAATAGGGCGAATTTTTTATATAAAACCCATTTTCTATAGTTTAATAAAGTTAGCCCAATAATTATTTTAAAAATAATTAATTATTAAATATTAGTAGACCAAAAAAACCGCATAAAACTGAAAAAAATGAAATTCGCCCCCGATTTTCTTTGGTTGGAGCAGATTTCCATGGCATTCGCCTAGAATTACAAGGTCAGAGGGAGGGGTTAGAGTGATTCACCCTATTTTTTCACTGGTTCGTCGGAATTTAGGAGATGTGGCTGGGGCTTTGTGCATAGGCTCGTCGATCTTCTTGCTGGCTGAGCAAGGGACTTGATCGACCCTCTGGTCCGTTAGGGCACTCCCATAGTTCGAATTCATTTTTGACCTATGATTTTATTTGATCTTTTCACTGTTTAGAAAATGAAAAAATCAATGATGAGGCATGAGTGGCTGGGTGGTTGGATTCACCAAGGGATAGGCGCCTTGGGCTCATATGTGGTGGATCTGCTCAGTTGCATGCATTGAAGAGGGAAACTGGTTCCACGGTAGTTGGTGAAAAGGGGCAAGACAATTCAGAATGTCATGAAAACAGGAGCTAAATTGGGTGCCCCTCTTATTGGAAGACAGGGAGGACTGTTAAAAGATACGGTTCTTGTGAATAATGTGGGTACAACAATGCGAGGAGTGCCACAAAAATTCAATGGTATTGGAGCTTCTAAAGTTGTGCCAAAGGTTGCTGCTTCTGATGATGCCAACGCCATGAAAATGATAAAAGAGAATGTGGGCAACGCTGAAAAACCACAGAAACCGGATGATGACTTGGTCATAACCTCAACAGAATGCCTAGGGCTTGATCCGAGTGTTCTTCCAAATGAAAGATCGGGGATATTAAGGTCCTTTTCCTCAGGAATCAGTGTGCCAGAGACCGTGGAAGATAGTACGTCAATGTTGCCACCAAAATTTGGGTCAGTTGGTACGGATCACGACGTTAAAATATTTCCTTTACTTAAAATAGACTCACTTCCTTGTAGATGTAGGAATCTTAACTAGTTCTATGGTTTTGATTTACTTCTCTTCATGTTGAAGTTTGCATATTGCTTTTAGTTGCTCAAACTACGCTCATGAAGGGGTTTGCAATTTTTCTCTGCAGATTCCTCTCAAATTCTTGCAGTTAAGGCAGCCTTGCATTTGTCTACAGTACCGACAACTATAATATGCCATGAAAAAGAGCTCAAAAAAGTCTTAGAGTTCTGTAAGATGTGTATAGAAAAAAATAAAGTTGGAAGCATGTATGTATGTGGATGTCCTAGAACTAGGAAGTCTTTTCTTTTGGAGAAAGTCAATTTTGTGTCTATTGAATGGCCTAAAGAGGTAGGTAAATAGTCCTTTGGTATATTTCTTTTCTAATTAGATTTCTATTTTTTGGTTTCGAAGATTCCACTGAGGCATATAGTGGACTTATTCATGTCATCTGATAGATAAATTTCTATATCTAGAACCTTTGTTCTACGTTACAAAGGTGAGGATATATGTTTCATTAGTGGGAAATGTTATTAGTCAGGGATGAAAACTGAGTTTCTTATGATTTGATTTCAAAAGTTGACTCTACATGTGATCAGGTTGGGATGTCACCCCCCACTTCAGTGGTTGTTAACTGCACTTCTTTGACAAACACTTCAGACATATTCAGCAAGGTAAGCACAAGAAAAAATCAGGGGATTGCTCCAATGAATGACAGCCCCAATTTTAGCATTTTACATTCAGATTAGACTTAAGAAATAAACAATGAAGGATAGTTTAATTACACTGATGAGAACATGTAGGATTGGTATGCTATATTAATTGATATTCTGCTTCTATAACAGATATTGGAGCAATGCCAAGGAAATAAAAAATGCTCAGTAAATAGCTCTCCATTTCAGGAGTTGAAAAGCTTTTTGTGTGAGAAGAAATAGTCATCTACCAAAAAGATGATGTAAGAATCATATATTAGTAGCATTTTTTTGTAAATTAGCTCCTTCCTATGTGTTTTCTTGTTAAATTTTGATGTGCAAGATAAGTATTTCTATTGAGCCTTTGACAATCAAATATGCAATGTTAAAGCCAAACACTTTGTAAGTCCTCATTGATGTATTTCTGTTTTTTGGTAAATTTGCTTATAGTATGTAAACAAGTCAACTTCATCGTGATCTCTTAGTGCATGCAAACAAGTCAACTTCATTGGTGTTCTAATTCTACTCTGCTATCTTATGAAAAGGTTGTTGATTATCGATGGGATGGATTATTTGATTTCAAAAGATCAAGTTGTGCTTTATGATCTCTTCAGGCTTCCAACATTCCCAAATTCACACTGTATGCTAATAGGTAAGTTGAAGAGTAGTGGATAACCTAGACATCTTTTTCTTGTTTACTACTCATGGACATCATGAATTATATTTTTATTGAATGGTTTGTAAGAAACTCCCTGATGGATCTGTTTGTGTAGGCATTTCAAATGAAATAGACTTGACTAATCGGTTTCTTCCCAAATTGCAGTCCTTAAATTGTATGAACTATTTCCCTTTGCATCATTTTATGATCAGTGTAATATGCACACATGATTAAGGGTGGGATCATAGGAGTTGGACATTACTAGAATTGGTATAGAAAATGATAAAAAATGCACAATAGGTATATGTCAGTGTTGAATTTATACAAAGAGAATGAAAATATGTAGTTTCTTTAATTCTAGTAGTTGGTTAGTTTTGATATTGACTTTTTTTAAGATGCTTCCTTAATACTGCAGTGTCAAGCCTCTTCCACCTATTTAGAGGTGGGATGCTGCATACATTGTAAAATCACCTGGTTCGACTAAATGGTCCTTAGGGTAGATCAATGGTCCCTTTGCAGGTGGTGCATTGGCCACTTCTTTTGAGGATTTAACCTTGGTGTGGTCCACAACAGTGCTTTCTTTCACTGACCTGGGTTTCCTTTCATGGTTGATATTGGAATTTTTGGTCATGAACTATTTGATGATAGAGTTGATTAGTTTGGTCATTGGTGATGAATCCCATCAGTTGTACCTTGTGAGGTTATGTGAGTGTCAAGGATCTCATGCCTCTTGATTGGTCTAGCCGTATGATAAACAAGACACTGTTATTGCCTAAATGAATTGAAGGCTTTTCCATTTGAATTCTTGGGTGTTGGCTTTTATTTGTTTACAGTAGATAGATTGCCTACCATCTGTAGATCAAAAATTTATTTTGGCAGGTAAACCTCTGGTTATGACATTTCGTGCCTATTCAAAAGATCAGATACTGAAGATACTCCAGCAGAGGCTAATGGAAATTCATTATTGTTTGATTGGAGATGCCCTTTTGTAGTTGACTGAAAATATTCTTGTATACATATTTATGGGCATAGTATGAAAAATTCAGCCAAAAATGCTGGACATTCATTTATATTTCTCATTCCTAAGGGAATTTTCTATAAGTTTTACGATTACAGTGATTTTACCTTTTCTTAGCTTACATATGGTGAAATTTCACTTGGTTTTAGGGTCTCCCATGTCAAATATTTCAACAAGAGGCATTGGAGCTTTGTGCAAGGGTAAGTTACTACCTGTCTAGTTAAAATTTTATTCAAGAGATTCAAGTGCTCTGATTTTGATTTGAAAATCTATGTGTTTTATCTTTTTAACATTAACAAGGATATTTACATTAACAATACATGAAAATACAAAAATGCCCCAGTCATACATTTAAGTGCAGGAGATTCTTGATTTGTAATACATTTGTCCAAAGACATGCTGATAGCTTGATATATTCAGCCTGATATAGAGGAAAGTTAAACCTTCTGTTTAATTATAGTATATGCAAAGGTTCAACAATGTACTAAACTATGGGTAAAGCATTTAAGTTTAGAGATGAACTACCTTTTAAAAAATTGGAAGAAGAGTTTGCATACTCGTTGTCTTCATCCAGTCCTTTTTGGTTGTCTGATCAGTACTGTAGTATGCATTTTTTCCATATATGTTGGAACCCCTTTGGCTCCCTTTGGAGTCTTTAAAGATTTCAATTATAGCCCATAATCTGTCCACCCACTCTTGCCGTGTCACATTTTCCCTGCCACTTGCCTCATCCTTTTGTTGATGGAGGTGACCTTTTGAATCTATTCTAGAGATTCGGGGCAGCATGAGGAAAGTGCTCCCTTGAAAAACAATAAGGTTGTTCAAGTGGCTCTGACATAACAACCAGTCAGGAAGAGGAAGCTTGTCTTCAGGCAGTTAATGTAATCATGACAATTACTTGCCAATTCTCTCTCCCAGGCTCTAGCTACTACATTATTTCCTAGTTTTCCACACCTAGTTGTTAACATTATATGTTATATGGAAAATCTAATTGGACTAAGTACCTTCATAGTTGATTTGCTAATGCTTTCCAAATTAATCTTACAGGATAGAAGTCCCCTCTACTTTGTAAATTAGACTTAAGTTGGACGATCCTGTTCATGTTTTTTTGGATAATGGTTCCTTCTTGCACCATAGTAGTAAGCATCCACCTCTATCAAAAAGTGACACTATTTACTTTTTTTGGAGTCTGACCAACCTCATGTAAACAACCATGACAGTTAAGCTAGCCTTTTTGAGGGAGTATACAACAGGCCACTTTTTGTGGGATTTAAACCCTGGCAGTGGCTTTAACAACACCCATTTTCACTAACCTTGCCTGCCTCTTGTGGCTTGTTCCTATAATGTTATTGTCTACTCCTTCCAACTATTGTTTATGAACATCAGAAACCAGCTATCTGGAAAGCATGTCTTCTATAGTTCTGATTCTATGATCTCATGAAATTGACATCTTTCATGAAAGTGCCCTTTCATTGTTGTGATCTACACAGCCAGTTCTGATCCAAAAGTTGTTAATTCTCCCAACAATTTATTATTTGCCTTTTTGAAATGCTTCTTGATTCCAATTTTCCATAAGAAGGAGATGCCTATCAGTTTGATCAGATTCCACTCTTTACCTATTTATTCCTAGAAAGGACCCTTTTCTAATGAGGGGCAACAAAAAGTATTGTGCTCAACAACAATCTTGGTCCTTAAAACTTTGGTAACCTTGCAGTTCCACATACCATAATTAACCATTTTTGACTTGTGAAAAACCATGTAATATGCATTTGTAAAGCCAGTATGATGTAGCTGATCCACAAATGCTAAAATATTATGAAGAACCATCCATCCAGGTACACTTCAGAGTTAAAAGAATAATGGGACTTCTAGATACCTTGAATTGTTATTTGGGCATACACTCGGATACAAGGCCCATAAGTTGCTTATCTTTATTCTCGGACATTAAGATAATTATTTTCTTGCAAGTTTCTTGTAGTCTTCGTGGACCTGTAGGACAACACTCAACATGGCTTTATTTTGTCATTTTCTATCCTAAATTTCCATAGAAATGAAGGATTTTAGCTTCTAAATTTTGGTTCTGCATTTTATATAAGTCAGCTACTTTTACTTGCTTGCATGTTGTTGAATGGTAATGGAGTAAATGAGCATTTTTTAGAACTTGAATGTTATGACAACCTCAATTATCTAAAATAAATTCATGTTGAGAACTGGCTTTTTGAATTTTCAAGCATAGAGGCATAATGAGAGAACTTCAAAAGAGGAAATCCCTCAGCTTTTTATAAAGACCAACAAGCATTGATGAATGAAAATTGCTCTATCTCACTCATTATTTCTTGGCAGGCTATTGATTATTTTTTATTGTGCCATGGTCCTTTATTTGTGGGCCACATCAACAATATTTCTTGTTTATAAAGCAGTGCTTGCACTTCCACATTGTATTCATACTGATTATACTCTTTCAGCTCCACTGACCTACTTATCAATGTGATCATTTGTGAATGACCTACTCTTTCAGTTACAAATTTTAATTTTAGTTTTAAACAATTGTGAATACTCTAATGCTTACTTTCTTTGGACACTGTAGAAAGTTGTTGCTGCATCAGGGGATATGCGCAAAGCTCTTCATGTTTGCAGGTAGACTATTTCCCCCAGTCTGATAAGTGTTGTCCATGATTGTTCTTGTCAAGTTAAATAAAAATATACAGTCAATTGATATGTCCACTCCAAATACTATTTAGTATTAACTGTCTTGACATGTAAATCTATATCTAGATTTTGTCTTGACATATGCTTGGGATGCTTAGGTAACCTTTTTTGTGGAGCATTTTTTTCCAGGCTACAGAGCTTGGGGAAACCCCCAATGTACTTCTCTTCATTGTGAGGATGGTACCTAGGATAAAACCTAGAATCTTCAGGGCACCAGGCCAGTCAACAACAAGATTCAATGCCATTACAACAATATATTTGTTAGGAGCTCAACATGCCACTCATGGGAATTGAAACTGGGTGGGAAGGATAATGATCATTCCTCCCAACCACCAGATATAAACCCAATTAACAACTTTCTTTGTGGAGCTTATATTCAATATCATGATAATCACATTTTTTTTAATAAAATTCATTCTACTCTTTGAATAATTTAAAGCACATTATTTTGACAAGGCTAGGAGACTAGGAACCTTTTTTATTGTATTGAAAACAATTATTTGTCATCTTTGTCAAGAAAACTAGTTCTGTATGTAGTTTTAATATTTATCAGTACTGAAAGCTTCAACTTATTATATTCTATTCATTTTGGATCATGACAGAGGTGCTGTTGAGATGCTTGAAGTAGAATTAACCAGTGGGGTACATGAGCTGGATAATATTTTGCATGAGAAGTCAATGACCAATGGATTGAATCTACTGCCCGAATGATTAACGAAGCAAGAAATAAATATGGTGAGCATTCTTCTTGTTTTTTTCTTTCACGATGATGGATATATTTTGAACTAGAAAAAGCAGTAGTCGAACTGGACAATGGTGTAAAACACACACACACACACACATATTAGAAGCAAGAAATAAATATGGTGAGCATTCTTCTTGTTTTTTTCTTTCACGATGATGGATATATTTTGAACTAGAAAAAGCTGCAGCCAAACTGGACAATGGTATAATACACACACACACACACACATATATTAGTGTTTTTCTGTAGCCTGAGATAGTCTCGTATCCAAAATTCCCTATTCTTGCCCACCCTATTCTATTCTCTGTCGGCTTCGAAGGAATATTTCCTTGCAAACTGAAATAATGACAAAATACTATAGATATAAAAAATAGATTAGAAATGCTCTCGAGTTTTAGTCCCACTTGAGTCCCCATTGTTGCTTTTGTTGAGTGCATTTACATTTCAAATTGTTCCACAGGGTTGATTTCACTTATAGGATCCTCCAGTTTTGGTTTTGGAGTGTTAGATGCACAAATCCTCATCCCTGGCCATGAGAAAGTTGCAAAGTGAGGAGTCCTCAACAATTTATAAGTTGACGGGGCAGGAGATGAAACCATCTCCTATGGGAGGTAGAGGTGACTCGAGATTCTACTAACTAGGAATTTTAGAGAACCAATCTGAAACTCTAGCTTCAATCTGCATGAAGTTGGTGATCTCCTTCATTTCCTTAAGGTTCTGTAGTCAGGGTGTAGTTTCCATTGCACATGGACCTTTGCCCTATTTTTGGCTTCTAATGTACTGTCACAATCCTCTTGCTATTGATTGCAGTAAATGGTGAAATTCATCACACATCATTGGGTTTGAACAACCTCAATCTCACAACACTTAACCCCTTGTTTAGAAAGTCAACCTGCAGGGTACTTCGACTAGAATACTTTCCTTTTGTTGGTACTTAGCAGTCACCTCAGTTTCTCTCTACAGCTGTAGAAGACGGAGCTCAATCCCTACCTACAAATGCATTTTACAAGTAGCCCTTGGCATATTTGTATTTCTGCACTTGTACAACATGATAAAGTTGTCACTATCAATGATATGTTCATGTTGTTTCATCTAGATTACTGTGGAATGGGCTCTTCAGAGTTTTCCTGTAATAATGGAAATTGATAATATTATATCAAATGATTCAAACTGTTTTGTAGGTAAGAATTGATCATATGGCCAGAGCATTGGAAAACACATTCCGGTCAGTTGTTGTTGACACAATACAATCTTTACCATGACATCAATAGGTATTCTTTTAATTTTTATTTAAACAGGTATGCTTTTAAATCTTCTTTAGCAAGGAATTGAAGGCTAGTATTATCAAATTGTGAAGGAATGTGACATTGAATTAATTATTGTACAAATAGTGCTATGTTCAGCAGTTAAGTTTTTTCGGCGTCGGAAGAAAGATGCCACACTAGGAGAGGTAACTTTTGTTTGATTTTCTATTGTTAAATCTATTTTGCTTCTTTGCACCTTTGGTTTTGTAGCTCTTTATTTGTTGGACTGAGCATCTCATATGATGACATGTTTAATACTTTATTTTTAGTTCATACCATAAATTTACCTTATGCAAGAGCTGCGAATTTTGAAATGTTGGGACACGATTCTCTTGGTTCTGTTAGGTATCCTATGTGTTGTATTATTATTATTATTATTATTTTTTGTGACTTGTTTCATTTGTTCATCGTCTATTGCTTCCGATGAAGCTGAATGCAGCCTACTTGGACTTCTGTAAAACAACTTCAATGTACCCTCTCACTGGTCCTGAGTTTCCAAGCATGTGTAGGGTGCTTAGTGATCAGGTATGCATTTGAATCCTTAAAATACGAGTCAGAAGGGCTGCTAGATTTTGATATGAATGCAATGTGTTAACTCTTATGTGGGTTGCAAACTAGGCCCTTCTTAACCTTGGTCAATCCCGAGAAGATAGGCTAAGGAGAGTGACCTTAAGAGTAGATGAAGGTGATGTAAATTTTGCCTTACAGGTATACAACTTTGCCACATTTCTAACAAGTTCAACATACATTCTATTTATTTGGATCCTTTCATACGTTCTCTAGATTATTTTAGGTTGCTCTTCATATTGGATACTTGTGGATGACGAGCTGTTGAAACTCAAATTTTAGGGAATACGGTTCTTCAGAAACTGTCTTCAATAATGCATCATTTGGAAGGTAGATTTTGTAGAGATTTATTCATTTTCATTCATCTTAAGATATCTTTAGTCATCAGCTAAAGTTCTCAAGATGCAAGGTATCTAAATGAAATCTTCCTTTCCGTCAATTCATCTCAATGGATAATTACTATTTTAATTTTTAAGGCTGCTTTTATTGAATCTTATAAAACAAGGAATTGGAAAATGTACATGCAGCATGTACGTTCTCTAAAACTTGTCAAGATAAGTTAGTTTCCTGATACTATTTCTATTAGAAGTTAGAACTTTTGTAGCCTATAAATATAATAGTAAAATAGGTTATGGTGGACTGAAGTATATTTCTTTTCAAGTAAGAAATTTCTTAAAATATTATCACTTTCTTGTAGGCATTTCCGTTCTATGCATATGTGGATTGCTTCTTATATATGATCTCTCCGTAGTAGCTTTCTTGCATGTCGATCATAGAGAGGAATTATACGAGTCTGGATTCAAAGGTGATAGTGGGCAATATGCCTATCGCATGAAGTCCATTGCTGTTGTTGTAAGGAATTTGGTGGCAGTGATTTTGAGTTAACAAAGCCCCGAAGCTCATGGCTAAAATCTATGTCCGTTCTTGTAAGGCACCCATGTTCTCACTATGGTTTGGGAGCTCTGCATTTCCGCTGCATATGAATTTTCAATCATCATGGTCTATCTATGATGCAGGGGCATTAGGCTCTAGAAATACTTTGTACTTTTATAAGTCATTGGGGGGTCTTATGTTTTTAAATTCTCATGTAAATATTAGTATTTTGAATAAAATGGTGAGGAATTGTAAATGTTCTCTAACCACTAGAGAACATGAGGAATGTGAAGAGTCAGTTTAGTTACTTTCGGAATCTTAAGAGTTTGTTGAGCTGTTAGAGGAGATGAAGCGATTCATTATCTTCTAAGCCAAAAATGCATTAAGTATAGAGGTCTGTAGAGTAGAGTTCGGAGTTGTTCAGAGGAAGAGTATTGAGAATAGAAGGGCCACTGATTGAATATCAGGCCAAAGAGGAAGATTGTTGATGTAAGTGTTGTGTGTGTTAATACAGAGTTTAGTTTTCTGAAGATTATGTTTCATTCCTGAATTATGTGTTGTGTGAATGAAATGGAGTTCAATATTGATTGAGTGTGATTGCAAATTTGTGCGAATCAATCACAGAATGGATCGATTCTGAGAGAGGAAGAATTCTGTGTGAGACATTTAAATGTGAATCAAACTTATGTGTTAAATGTGTGAAAGGAGGGTTTGATTCTTTTTGAATTCTTGAGTTATATATGTTATGGAAGGATTTGAATCTCCGTGTGAAGGGTTCCGTTCCGAAAGCATTGGGATTTTCGTTCTAGCCTTGTGAGAATTGAACGCATTTAAATATAAGTCTTTGGTTGATGAATTTTTGTGTATTTTATGAGAATAGCTCCATAAAAACAACGCACTTTTGACCTTTTGAATGGGCAATGCAAGCGGTTTCTGTATCAAATGATTGGGCATGTTTTTTTTTTGAATTGGGTTGGTTCAATTCACAAGAATCGATACCGATTCTGGTAATTTCGATATCAACATTTGACCTTTGAGTACGCATCGAACTTTGATTGATGAGTTTCTATCAGAGTAAGCTGAATCAATTCCAAGTCTTAGGCGGGTAAGATGTGGTTTGAAAGGCATAATTCACTCTGTTAGGTGAAACTGTAAGGAGAAGCGAAACCTGGAGCTAACGATAAGGCGAAACCGTAATTGGTGAACAGTGAAGGCGGTTTGAGAAACCATTTATGGTTTTCACAAAACTTAAAAGCAGTAAATGGAATTCCAAGAAAAAGTGTGATAGCATACGGGGCTTGACGCGTGGTGGAGGCGGTTTTCGAAAACTGCGAGTTTCACATTTTTTCTGAGCGTTAATGCTCGGAGGCTGAAAAAACACGATATGTGTTATACTCATCCAATCACGGGCTTGTGGAATCAACGGTGGTCGCATCGTCAAGTTGCGAAGGGGTTAATGAGGTAAGAAGACCTATGGGGCCGAGTGTTATTATATATAATTCGGGTTTAATATGTGTTGAGTAGTTTAGTTATATGGAAAATATGTGCGGATTATTTGATGTGCGTTGATGCATTATGTAATGCCGAGGGTTTAAACTCAAGGTCGAGGATTAATTTAGGCGTTGATATATGTTATGTGATGGCGGCCACAGACATATATAGTTAATGAGGTATGGTGAGCAGTTAATTTAATTGAAGGTTAATGGATATGTGGGACCCAATGGCTTAAGGTATGGTGAGCATTTATGTTGCTGGTGTCTTTAATAAAGTCAAGACTTTATTACAATGTTCCTTGACATTTGAATGGAAGCGTAGTATATATTCATATATTATGGTTGAATTGTATGCGTGGGTCGAACTCTTATAAGGTGAAGTTCTGCACATGAAGGGTTTGTGTTACATGGTTTTATAATCATTGTTCAAGAAATAAAGCTTCCGTAAGGGATATTGAATCTGGCTGGATGGTTTGGTTCTTAATAACCATGAGTTCAAAATTTGCTTCCGTGTAGTTTAAGATAGCCAGGTCGAAAAGGAAATTGTTGGGGTTGCAGATTTAAAATTATTTGGGGAAGAGATTTGGAATGAATTTTGTATACGAACAAAGAGTGTGATGTGGATTAAGTAGGTAAGCCCGGGCATCAATCTGCTTATCATAGAAGGCGCACCTCTGTTATTGTTTTCACATAGCCCATAAACAATAATATGCCTTGACTTTATAGGTTGGTGCAAAAGTTAATTTATTCGGATCATTGATTAAAGTTATAAACCCATTACAATCAATCCCTTTGCTGCTTTCATCTGAACAACACGAAGCCTGTTAATCTCTTGGTTCATCAGGCGCTAGGGATGAGCCTCACCATCTCTATGTACTACAAGTAAACTGCAAGGCCCAAGCAATTATTGATTCTTTAAACAATAACCAATTATGACTTCATGTGATTCATTTCGAGGGAATTTTAAGATTTCAGTGTATATTGGATAAATAATGGAAGGGAAGAATGAGGGTAAATGAGAGTATAGGTCAAATAAGGACACTTTTAATTTAATGATGAGAGCTTTAGTCCCAATGAAGCTTGGGACGAGCCTTGATGTCTTTACCTATTGTAACCAATTATTGATTCTTTTATTAATACCCAAATGGGACTTAAAGGTGATTTGGTTCCAGGACAGCTTAAGCTTTCAGTGCATGTAAGATACGTAAGAGAATCAAAGAATGAGGGGAAATGAGTACAGGTCAAGGTAAGGACACTTTTAAAATGACTATGAAAGCTCAAGTTCCAAAGGTAAAGTCCATCATAGCAATTTATGCAATTTCAAATATCGCCTAAAGCCAGCCTTTTATATGTTTTTCACTGCTTTTGAAATGCATAAACCGTAACGTTGCATACTGTTACACAATAATTTGTCACCGTCCCTGCAATCCCCGTTCCGCACATTGGAGGGCTCATTTTGTGACCTGTGAGCAGTGACATTCCTTGAAACCACTTTCATGACATCCCTCTGAACAAGAGCTTTCATTGCCCTGAAGACATCTCCTTGTGAAAAACCCTAAAAATGGCCCTTTTTGCATTGGCGTGGGCAGACAGTTCAGTACCCGCGCCAATGGGGAAAATCCTTCAAAGAGGTCGCGCCAATTGGTGCTCTGTCCCATAGTCGCACTCGCGCAAGCCATTTTAAGGAGTTTTTTTTTTGAATAAATGGCGGAAGTTTCGTCCTAACTGATCCAGAAACTGGTATCTAATTTGAGTTGGGAGGTTTGGCTCCGAATCTCCATGTAGAGGAAGTGGTTTGCCACCTCTCATGGAAGCTTCCTTGAGGATAAGGCCAATCCCATGATTATAGGGATCCCAACTCCCCTTCCTCCATCTATAAAAGCTTGCCCATCTCCATGGCAAGCTAGTCTCCAAGTTCCCAAGAGCCATTAGAGCCTTATGTTGCAAGAGCCTTGATTCATTCCCTTAAGGCCAAGTAAGGAGATTATTGTCGAGACATCCGAAGAGAGAGGTTTGTCCCATCCCTGACAGGATTTTTCGAGACGTGTTCCGCTGGTGACCCTCCGAAGGAGAATTCAGCATCAGAGCTATGGTTGTATTCTCCTTTGATTGATTAATAATAAACGACTATTGGTTATGGTTCCACTCTTGTTTTTGTTTATGATGATGAGTTATGTCCTTTCTGACTGACATATAGTTGCATATACTGGATTTTACGCTTGCGTTTGTTTTGTTTCTTGTGTGTGTAGGTGTCCGATCACGGAGATCGTGAGGATTGTGATCTGCCGGAGCTAAGGAACGGGAGCACTACTTTCTCTACAAGCGACAGCGTTGGATTCCAGGTAAGCCTTCATCGCTAGTTAGTTTATTTGCAATTAGGAACCTGCACTATAGCGTGAACGATTGTTGCTAGACTCGGTCTAGGCTAGGAGGTATCGCCTCTGTCCGCAGAGGGGATTTACCTCCACAACACATACCTCTAAAATAATTATAAAATATTCCACCAACATGTAACTCTGTTCAGGAGCAGCAGATTTACTGGTTTACAAAGAAGACTAATACTTGAAATTTCTGACTCTGAAAGTGCCATTAATTTTCTAGAATTGTAAAATTATATTATTTTGCAGCAAAACTCAGATAAGGGAAATTGTAATTGCATGCCTTCATCCGTTAGGATTGATTTGAAATGGTTTATCAAAAAAAGATATTAATACATGAAATGACCTCCAATTTTTTAGAATTATAAAGTTAAAATCAAAATCAATGAATTTGTTATTTTGCAGAAACCGTAATTTCATGCGTCCATCCATTATGGTTTTAGATGCGTCCATCCATTAGGGTTTTAGAGGTAGCTACAGTATTAAAGTGGTTAGTTTTATAAACCCAGTCCATCTGGGTATTCTTTCAGCACCATGCAGGCTCCTAATATTGAAATGGGTGAACCCATGCACAGGCAGGTTGGAATTGTTACTCATTTACAATGACAAACGACATTTTTGAGTCTACAACTCATTCTATACAATCCTATACAATCCAGTATGAGGATATGCAAGTATAAATAATAATAAAAATAATTTTCAATCAGACAAAAACAATTAAATAACCATATAAATAAACAATTAAAAATCTATTAACACAACAATTAACTTAGTTGTTAATATTTCACTTAGTAATTACTTCTTGATAAGAGGAAAATGTGTAACTGGTTCAAATTTTAATATATAATATTAATAATGATACAATATAAAAATATACAATTAAAACATTGAAAATTTACCACTATAGATTTATATTAATCACATATTTACCAAGCACTAAAATGGATTAATAGATTAATTGGTGATGTGTAAGTATGTATGTCCCACTTAAAATAAAAATAAAATATTCTCTAAATAAAAAAGCAATGTCCTTTATAATAAAAAGGAAAAAGAATATATCCCATGTATTTTTAATTAGTTATCCATATGACCAAGCAATGTCCCTTATAATAAAATGGAAAAACAATATATCCTATGTATTTTTAATTAGTTATCCATATGACCAAGTAATGTCCCTTATAATAAAAAGGAAAAACAATATATCCTATGTATTTTTAATCTAATATCATGTAAAGTAATTTGAAGTAAAAAAATAATGTAAGATGTTTAAACCGATATCAACTTGATATATATTATTATATAGATTTTATTTTTTAAAGAAAATATTTTAATGTCGTATAGAATAAAATATCCAATGTGAGTTATGAATAAAATGTTTTAATATGAATTAATAAAATGGTTCAATACACATGTTATGTAATATCTATAATATTCAAAAATACAATTTAAATATAAAATTACACATTGTTTTTTGCACTCTAAAATAAGTTTGCAGCAAAAGAAATTTAATCCCTCTCGGCTCATGATAGATCCATACTTTAGATGGATCTATGCTGGTAAATTACTCAAAACATTAAATTTATAACAAAGTATTTCATTACACAACATCCATTAAAAATCCATGTTATTACAAAGAATAAGTGTTATTACAAAATGTCTATATCAAATGTTTGGCTGTTCACATTGCATGATTTTATATAATAATTTAACGTCAAATTGGTCCAATGGTAATTTACTCCACCTCAAAATATTAGCCGTCCATCCTTAAATTAAGGACTCGGTTAGAACCTTTGATGGAGGTCATTGGTCTGCTTATTGCCTATTCAATTTATGGTATTTGAACCTTTGATGGAGGTCATTGGTCTGCTTATTGATTATTTGGACTTATAAGTTATAACTACCAGATTTGAAAAGATGCATATACTGAAAATGTATCTCTCCTTGTACAAATTTAAAACAAGACATCATTTGTACAACAATACTAGGAGAGCAATGGCAAGTTCTAGAGTGGACCTCCTCTCCAATCAATGGAGCTATCAGGTAAATACAGGGTGCCACTGCTACTACTTGTGGGATTCTGCTACAAACAGATTCATGGCATGGCATGGGCATGACATGGGGAATTCCGAATGGAGTTTTTCTAATGGTTCTCTACATGTTGATGGTTATAATTTTAACAGATTCAGCAGGGTGGTTGCAACTGGCACATATTCCTTTCAATATCCATATTGTGAAGGCATGAAAAGGAATAATATTTTGAAGAAGTGAGAAGCAGTTCACCTTATTATAGTTACCATGCTAGGTCTTCCTTTAAGATATTCCCAGCATCAAATCATTTCCATAAATATGGTTGTGTAAGAGTCGTGATGGTGTTGTAATGTAAATTATGTTTCCATAGTTGAACATCTGAAGTATTTTGCGATATTGTTATTGTACCATGGCACCTGGATCGGATCCAATGTTTATCAACACTTTTTTAATATCATGTTTTCTTTTCTTCCCATTGTTGTTCATTTCTCCTCAAACTCCTCTCCAACCTCAATATCAGTGCTAGTAGTAGCATGAGAAACAACACTACACTTAGCAGAACTAGAAGAATGTGTTTTCCAAACTGCACGAGAACTACTTCCCTCACGAATCACCATGTGCCATGCTTGGTCTCGGTGGTTCTCTTCCTTCTACCTTGGTTCAACAACCATATCTTCATTGGAACCAACGCCCCGAACTCCACTAGAAAATGATTCACCATTTTGTAGTGGTGATTCACCATTTGTACTGGTGATTCGCCATGATTTTACAAGATAATAAAATCTCATGAGAAATTCACCAAAAAATTATATATACATATTATATTATTAATAAAATCGCCTTCCATTTTTCCTATGTATCATGGGGATCCGCCCATTTATTATATATATAAATTTAGGGGGGTTCTTAAAATTTTCCCTGATCATAAGATATCAGAAATTTGTTTCAAAGAACATTTTCTATATTAGCCAGTTGAGCCACCAGCAGCCTAACATCTTCTGGCGACTCCACTGGTGATCCTGAGTCAAATTTCATCTTAGGCTCCCTTAAACACTTCATAAAACCTTGTGAGTAAAAGCAGCCCTTTTCAAGCACTACCAAGTAACGGTAATCATGATGAAACTTGTTTGAATCAGTGAAAAACTAGGCAGACCCTAGGATTCTCATAAGACATTATCTAACCTTGAAGGATCAGCTAGCTTAGCCATAAGAGTAGACCGTCTTTGTCTCACAACCGTAGCTAATTTTTTAAACAAATTTAGGACACTCTTAAGAACCAATAAGACTGAAAAATAACTCAGAAAACCCAAAAATATTTCAGATTGGTATATAATAAACATGGTGGTGGACCATATAACCTTTTACCTCTGAAAAGAGCTAAAAAATTCCACTTGGTGACTCCAAAAATCCTAAACAGACCTTAAGACTCCATTGGGAAGAACCATTATCATCATATCATCATATAAACTCAGTTAGCGGATTTTTAGGATTAAAAAATTGTGTAAAAATAGATCAGTTAACCTCTCAAAGATTTTCATATCTGGTTAAAATGTTCTTGTTTAAAAGTTAGGTCTGAAAAACATAGCATAGTGGCTCCTAGGAAGATTCATACTAGAGCCTACCCTGACCCAAACCCACCTGAGATAGTTGATAACCCGGAAAGTATCCTTAGGAAATCTCCTAAGATAAAATTTTCAACTGTTTTCATATCACCCTTGAGAGCTAATTCAGTTCTTGAAAACCTTGCAGCTCTACAAGAATTATATGGTGGTGGAACCATAAAACATTTTACCTCCTTAGGAGCTAAGAAAATTCCACCTGGCGACTCCACACTCTGAAACTTCCTAAAGACAAAATGACTCCACTGGTATAAGACCTTGAACTGGTTAAACAGACACAGTGACCTCTTTTCTGATTTATAAACATGGATTTAGATATAGACCCAGGAGACAAACATATGTTCATGATGGAAAAATTGATGTACATACTTGGAAGAAGGGTGGATAGGTTTATGGCTAATTTGAACATTGATGATCCAGAGAAACATATGCCTTTTTCTGTCCAAACAAAAACTCTACCCCGAAAAGATATGTACGAAGATCAAGATTATAAAGAAAATAAACAAGAAATCATGATGGAAAAGATGATGTACATGCTTGGAAAGAGAATGGATAGGTTGATGGCTAGTATGAATATTGATGATCTAGAGCAAGCTATGCTTTCCTCTAATCAAACACAAGCCCAATCACATCAAGACCAAGAAACTCATCAAGACATGTATTATGATCAACACTTTATAGAAAATGATGAGAAAACCTACGAAGGGAGAAATAAAGAAGGTTGTCAAGAAATTTTTGATTGCCTTCCTATGTCTTGTACTATGCTGATAAGAGATATTCACGACCAAAATGAAAATACTAATAGTGAGCAGTGCTTCAAGGAAACAAGTATCCATCAGGTTACAATAGAAAATCCTCAAAGTTTCCCTGCAAACACAAATCAAGATCTCCTAGAAGAGGCTCAAGAAAACATCCAGCCTCAAAATCAGCCTTTACAAGAGACAGAGAAATGTTGTACTTTTGTTCAAAGGGACATAGAAATATTTTCCCCGTTGACAGAAGAAGAGTTAGATCATAATATTAATAAACAATTAGTCTCTAAAGCTTATTGCGATACAAGTACTTTTGCTCGTTCACATAGAGAAATTTGTTGTAAAGATGCAGAAAGTTCTGTTTTTGGTCATAAGAAACAGGGTAGTTCTTTTTCTGTTTATACTGAAAGAAAAATCTCTCCTTTTACAGAAGAATGAATTGATCAAATACTAACAAAACAGCTACCCTCCAAACCATCATCTCAACCAAAAAGTCATGAACATGGTGCCTATTCCATAGAACAATCTAATGGCACCCCAGACAAAGAGGATAGTGAGGAAATTAATGACAAAACTGAAACTAGTCCTCTTTGGAATATGAATTTTGATGGGTCATGTACTAAAACTAATGCACGTGCAGGAATATAGATTTACGATACAAAGAACAATTATTCAGAAGCCTATTCTTATAAATTGAACTTTCAATGAACAACTGACATAACAGAGTATGAGGCACTCCTCTTAGGGCTACATTTATTGAAAAAATTAGGAGCCCAGAAGATAACAGTTCATGGAAATGCATAATTAGTGATTAGGCAAGTGAAAGAAGAATGCATGGTTAAACATCCCAGACTTAAAGCTTATAAGGATGATACCATAGATTTATTAAAATCTTTTGAAGATTTCCAACTTATCCTTCTTCCTAAAGACCAAAACAATTTTTCCAGTGGATTAGCCCTTGTGGCTAGTACATGTTTAAGACCTTGGGAAAGAAAACAATATACAATTCAAGAAAAATTCAGACAGCTGTCCCAAACATTAAAAGATACTGGCAAAATTTCGGAGGAGAAAAACAAATAGAAGACTATCCTACTGAGGATACACCATCTTTCCAAGAAGAGACTTCTCCCTTCATTAATGTTAAACTGTCATCTAAAGAACCTGAATTTATATCCGTAGCAAGCATAGATTCAGAGAAAGAAGATATTTCACTGTTTGTTATTTTGCAGGTTAAGGATGATGATACTTCCAAGCCACATACTGATAATGCAGTATTCAAAGCTGAAGTCTTGGAAGCAGAAAATCTACCAGACATGGAGAGTCAAAAAGAAGAGAATCTTCATCTTTTCTTTGTTGATCCTTTGGAAGAGTGTGTGGAAGTTCCAATTGGCTCAAATTATCAATAATGGATCCTTTGCAAGAGCCAAACACATGAAAAGCTGTCACCTTCTATGATAGTATTGGTTTTAAAGATTAATCTTCAAAGTGTACTATGGATACCTTGAAAAACAGCCAGAGTTTCTTCTTCTCTTTTACATTACTCAACTGGCTAAATTTTCACTTTTGTATCATATAAAGCTGTGAATACTCCAATTTAGAATAGGTTAGATAGGAATGTCAATTTAGCTCAGCTTTGAGCATTTTAGATAGTTGTTGATTTTTTGTCTCCGAAGAAAAATAAAAAATACAAAAACAATAGAAGAAAGAAAAGAGGGCAGATTGTAAAAACAATAAAGGTATAGCCCCATACCAAAAAAGAGAAACAAATATGAAAGTGTGCAAGATTAAATGCCACTCCTAAAAAAAACACTTCTAATTAGTCATACAGCCTAATCTTGACTAAATTATTTTTAAATTACTGCTGATAGGATAGTGAATTCGATTTGCCAAACAATTTAAACTTGGCTTATCAGTAGGTAGATTAGGCTAGAAATTAAAAGGTTAAAACATGCTCAAAATCTGAACCTAAGTTTCCAAACAAGAATGAATCCAATCTGTTTTAATTTCTGAGTCAAAATAGAGGTAAAACTGGTTCTAATGAGCTCAAAATCTGAACCAGGGAAAAATCAAAGAACAACTCAAACAAAAGTAAAAACAGAGTTGGAAAAAGAGAAGGTCGCGTTTTGAATTTTCAGATCTTAAGCCTTCCATTTTGATTTAATTTTCTACAAAATAATATCTATGTGCACCTTGTTTTTTATGCCATAGATCCAGCAACAAGTTATACTGTTCAATCCTAACTTGTATGCTTTTAAATTTCTTTTTTGGAAATTAGTGAATAAAAATCTGTTAGACTGTTTAATCCTGACAAATTAGTAGATTAGGTAGAGAAACATATGAACTCAACTATTTAATCTGAGTTCATGGAGAAATAAGAAGTAGAAATAGATTATATTTTTTTCTTTCAAAAAGAATAAAATGTTGTAAAGAGAGTTTGTCAATCCAAGTGCACTCTAAAAGAAGAAAAAATGTTAGATCAGTAGGATTGGGTAGGTAGAAAGCTTGTTGAGGAAGATCCATTGTTTTCATGGCTGCTAACATGTTTCAGAGCAAAGGAAGATCATCCAATAAAATAAAGTTGTAGCCCAATGGATGAGGCACTGATCAACCTCCCAGAGAATGCAAGTCTGAAGTTCTTGATGCCTTCAAGAAGGCACCATCCCCAGGTGGAGCCGCTATTAGCCACCTATAAAATTTGTTATATCAAAAGGTGGCTAAAATTTTTTTGGAGCCTTTAAGGAACAGTTTTATTGCTAAAAATGTTATCTCTTGAAGACTCTTGAAGACGTCATGCCCTCTATTTAAAATCTTCACTGCTGTTTCCATTTTTCAAACTCTGAAATTATGCTATATTCATAGAGAAAAGACTGCTGCAAAACTCCACTTTCCCCTTTCCTCCACTCAAAAATAACCTTCATTTTTCGCCATCAAATTCCTCTATTTTTCATGATTTCCCTTCTTCCCTTCATGAAAAATCCTTTTACAAAGTTTAAAACTCACTTTTAAACTTTTCCGAAACCCCCCAAATCCATCAAAAAACATTGAAAATTTCATAAAAAAAACATTTTTTGTATTACAGGCTTAAGCCCCCTTGGGCTAAGTCCTAAACCACTTCCCCACCATATGCCTAGGCACTAGAACCAAGCGCTAAACCCTTTGGTGCTTATCGCATCGGAGAAATTAGAGTGCACAAGTCTATTTGCCATGTTAAAACCTCTGATGTGATTAAGCCCTTTGTTTATAAACCCCGATCTTATTATTATTTCATATAACCAAATAGCCCGCATCCGACACTTAAACATTGTAAAAAACCCTCCCCGATGCTTATTTCCCTTTGTAAATCCAAAAACCCACTTTTCCTTAGTTTTTTTCTAAACCCGCCAAAGCAATGTTTTTTATATAAATGGGTAGATTGAAAAGCCCCGCATCAAAGTTTCGATGTGATTAAGCCCCATTTGTATGAAATCCTGCCCTATGTTTCTCTACATATAAACCTGGCCTAGGACCAAGAGTTAAAGTCTCGAAGCGCTAATCGCATTGGAGAAAATGAAAATGGTTAGATTGAAAAGCCCGAAGGCCCGATCTCGATTGGACCTTTCTACATATAAAGCCTCGGGCCTATTATCTTCCATATAGACTAAAGGCCCCACAGAAGGGTGCCAAGCCTTCCATATATAAATAACCCACCCGATACAAAAACCTTTGTTTTTCATTTAATTTTTGGTTTTCATGTGTTATAAAGGGTTTTCCGCTGGTTCATTATTTGAAGAAATCTCCACCATTGATCCCAGACCAATCAACGGACCGCGCGAAATTGCATCATGATTTTTCATTGGGTGCACTAATATAAAGCGACCCCTGATTGGTCAACCCCTGATGAGTCCTCTGTCGTCAATCTGATCTGCAGATCGACAGACCACAGTTAATTGCACCGACGCATTTCAAAATTCTCCCCCCGCCGATCGCATGCCTCCGATTGCATCTAGGCCGTCCACGTGTCCAGATTGGACGGTCCAGATTGCATCTCCTGACTTTGGTTAAATTCATGTGCCCGCTTCATAATGTTGTTTTGACCAATCTTAGCCATTGATCTCTGCAAATTAATGGCCCATATTAACCCCTTTCTCCACCTTTGTATTAATTCGTTTATACACCTGATCGAATCCTAACCGTTGATCCTGTACATCTAAAGGCTCATATATACCCCGACAGGCCTGCCTCCTATGGGTTCTACCTCCTTCCAAATCTAATCTCCACCATCGATCTCTCAATTGGACGGTCCATAATAAAACCAACCTTCCCACTTCTGCTCGCGCATCTTTCCAATTTCATGCTCACTCTCCGCCGTCGGATCTGAGACCCCAGATCTAACGGTTCAAACGCATTTTCGTGTAACTTTCAGCACAGAGGTTAATTTCCAAAAATTACATGATATAGGCTGTTTTCAAAAGACACGTGTCGGGCGGGGACACATATCGCGTTCCAAATGGCAAAACCGCCTCCCCGCCCTTTCGCCATGCGAAACCCGTGGTTTTCTCCACCAAAACCATCTTTCCCCATTTGTATTATAAATCATCACGTGCGCCTTCTATCGTTGATATTTGCAGATCAACGGCTCAGATCTAATTTCTCACTACACTGTCACCCTCCGCCTTCTTCCGAAGGATTTCACAGATCAATCACAACCATTGATCTCTGAGGCCCTTTTTTATCCAACGGCCCAGGATCGTTCGGAAACCCTGAATGCTTTTTCAATATATTTTTCTCCACAAAAGGTTTTTAAAACCTTATTTCTTTGCAATTTCTACCATTCCCTTATAAAGCGACCCCTTTTCTTTATTATCTCCCCACTTATTTCCACCGTTGATCTCTGCAAAGATGAAATGGCCCGGACTTAATCCTCTGCACCATTTCATCAACCGCTCTCCTTTGACAACCACACACAAATCTTCACCGTTGGATGATGCCAGCCAACGGCCACGCTCCTCCCCCACATCCTCTGAAGCAGTTCTACCGAATAACGCAATATTTTATAATATTTTTTGTATTTTGCAGGTTTTAATGGTTTTTTCCATTATTATAAAGGAAATGAAAGCTGAGGGTGACGATCCTCCAGACTTTCGTTTATCAAAGGGGAATTACTACAGAGGGTTCCATGCCATGTTTCATCGATGCTTCATGGAAATTGATGCCATATAGACCCTTTGCAAAACCTGCACATCAACAAGACACAGGGAATTAAATCAAACAATAGAGTATCAGTGTTGAAGACTTAAAACACAACAGAACAGAGGATTGAAGAATGTTTTCGCAGTTTTGGAGGATTACGGCTAAGATCGAAAATCAAAAGCCTAATCCTCCGAATTAAAACACAATTAAAGAAAAATAAAAGATTTATCAGTCAGAAAGAGCCTCCACTGCCACATCAGGGGCTAATTGATTCCTCTCAGCTACCCAAAGCCACCTGTAGCCTCACAACATTCAATAGAGGCCAAGTTATGATCAGAAAAGAAGATATTTACCTTAGTGCAGCCGAATAGTAAATTCTGCCAAAGGAACTTAATGCAAAAATATCAACAGAGTTATTACAACATGAAACAGAGCCTTAAAGTCAACAAAAGCTCCCACCGAGCTTAACTCTTAAATGTAAAACAATTAATACAGACAAATATCTGTAAACTTCTCCATTGAGCCCCTCAAAGGCCGAGAAGTACTAAATCTATATTAATTGAAACCTTGGATCTTTTCTCTTTCGACCTCCTCATCCTTCTATAAAATCTCTTTGAGGAATTCATTGTAAATGTTGGTTGCAGAACTTTGAAATATACTTGAGCTTGAAACTTCTACTTGTAAATAGTGTTCACAGGCTCTTGAAGCTCTGGTTGTGATTAAATAAGTTAGTCTGAGAAGTGAAGATGATTTCTGAGCTGAAACATTGGACTTGCTGTAACTGGTTTGAAGCATCAATACAAACTGATTTATGGGATCCTGGTCTATGTCAATAGTGATGTTATTTCTTATTGTAAATTGTTATTTTATTTATGTTTTCGCTTTGTCCATCTTCTCTGATAAATAAAAACAAGCATAGAGTTAGGATTTACTGTATATATGTACCCTTCTATGACTGATAAGCTTTATCTACATGTTTTCTTCCCAATTGTGTTGTTCAGGAATGACTTAATTTAGTTTAAGCAGTAGGAATGATGGCGTTCCCTCGTCCTCCTATCTTAGCTAAATATTGTTCTTGAATGTTATTTTCAGTTTATGTTAAGTAGAGATGAACTAAGGAATTCATGGTGAGCCATGTCCTAGTTTTATCCCCAAATACTATCTGAAAGTTTCCCTAAGAGTGTGTTGAAAGCTGGCTAGTTTCAAAGTACTTACCAGATCTTAGACTATTCTTCGTTATCATATGTGTTTCCCTTTGTGTTTAAATTTTTTTCTATTGAAAGTGCATCAAAATCTGGATAGTTTCAAAGTACTTACTAGATCTTAGATTACTTTTATGTCTTTCTTAAGTGTATGCCAAAAGCAGGATAGTTTCAAAGTACTTACCTGATCCTAGACTACTCTTTGTTATTCATTTGTTTATTTCCCATTCTTGTTGTATCATTTCATTCCATAAAATCAAATTTAAAGAGATCCTTAGACATATATGACTTGCCCCATGGACCACTCTTAAACCTTGTTGTTTCAATTAAACCCTATTATGACTCCATAGCGCAATGGACTAAAAACCAGTGTTATATCTATCTTCTTAGCCAAAAATTGTTTTGATTGCTTGCAACTTCACACCTTTGAAACTATTTCCATTTAGGACTTTCCCTCAAATAATAATCATGCTCAACCATCCAAAACAAAACAAAACCCTTGGCCTTCATAACTAGCCTAATATCATCACCCAAAAGCTTTTCAAAGATAAATGATTACCAGTCTCTGCTTAACCTTTGGAGTTCATCTAAAACCAACAGTTTCATTAAACCATGATGAAACAATGAAGTCTCACTCCCTTCAGATTTTGCTTGGACCTTATCTGCCATTTTTGACAAAATTCTATGTAAATAGAAAGGCAGATCAAGGGAAATCTTACCAGTAAAGTGTAGAAGTAGCTTGAAATGATATGAGTAGACTTTGTGGTATCTCCCTTCACAAGTAAAGTACTTTTGGATGATGAGCAACAATTTTGAGTAGTTGTCCTTTATGCATCTCCTTGGAATGGCATTGGTGAGATCAATTTCATTGTTTTCAGGCTTCATAAATTCTTTGCACTGTTACATGTTAAACTTGAAACCTTTGAACCACTTCTTCTGTCCTCTTGGAATCCCTGTAGCAGCTGCAATAACCTCTAGTGTTCCCACTTTGGTGGTTGTTCCATTGAAATTCAAAGCAAACTCTTTGGAAACCTGTGCATGTCAGCCTTGTAATTTCTCACAAAACTGTAAGCAACCCATCCTTCGAAAGACTTCCACTGCTATTGGGTCTTAATTGATCCAATTCATATCTGTTGGTTCATATCTTAGGCATTCGCCACCCTTGTTTGTCCTTTTTTTTTTCTGCCATGGTTACTTTAATGTCTTCACATCCTCACTTGATAGTTTGTAGCCTCGCTTGATAGTGCTCAATGTAAACCTTTGAAAACACTAGCCACAACTTTGGCTTAATGCATTAGCTCTCCAGAGCTCAATATCACACAAGAAGGAATGAGAAATAAGAAATGACTGAATTAAGAAATATTTTTAAGTTTTGATGTCTTCTCATGACCCAATGATGACTCCTACATACCAAAACCGATGATGATGACTTCAGACCTGACCATGTAATTTGATTTTATCCCTCCATGACTCGAATGGCATCTAACTTACCCTTTCCCAATGAAATTATGACACCTAACAGCTAATCTGATAAGACAGATAGGAAACCGGCTTTTGTAGCGTATCTAGTGTAAATTTGGTTGCTTTTGCTACAAAACTATCAGCAGTTTCGTAGCGAAAAGGGACTTTTCTCAGTGTATTTCACTATGAAATTGTGGTTTCTTGGCTAAAGTGACATTTTCAGTAAAGAAACCTTGGGAATTGAAATATGTCAAAATATAATGAGTTATGTGACATGAGGGGATTTAAAAATGAGTGGGTTTAGACCTTAAGGTAAACTTAAACAAGAAAAAATTAATATTTTCCTTGACCAAGAATATAAAAAATGAATCCTACAACCCTAATTTTGACACATGAACCTATTTAACATTTTCAAATGACGCTTCATTTTTTTGGGTGATAACACCTTGGATCACCCCTCACCACAAAAGGGACATCCTCTGGTGGCACTGTGGGAAACATCATCACCCACAGATGTCATCGATCCTCCTGACATTTGACTACGACACAAGATTTCATGTCAATATGTATCGTAGCTTACAACCATTGCACTTTAATCATATTCATCTAAGACACATGCCATTATAAGAATCTCTTTCAGCAATGCTTACATGGGAAGGTCCCAGTCATACACCCATGCATACAATGTGCGATTATATGCCATACCAAGCTTACGCATGTGGGTACTACGTTCCACCTATTTTCAGTGAAAAAACGTCCCAGAGGGCGTCAACAATCGTCATCATCAACCAGCTGATCACTACCATACTAGTGACACAGACAAAATCTATATCTGTCAAGTAGATTTGTTTAGCTAGCCAAAGCATCACAAGCATGGGACATGCCCGCCTCGTAGAAAAATTGTATTTATTATATTATACCATTTCTTGCAAGGTCCCCATAGGACATGGTTTCTCTTTGACTCGGTGTAAGGAATTTCCAACTCCTGGCTACACGTAGATCTCTCTCTCTCTCCACACTGTAAAAGTAAAAGAAACTATAATGTATTTCGGCTATACAGTTCTTCCTAGACCTCACACATTAGGGGGAAACTATTATCACTGGAAAATTAGACAAGAAAGGATGACATTATTAAATTTCAGGCAGAAGGATTTACAGGGCTGAGGCACATTAGAAAAAATCTCTAAGGCCCAGAAGAAAAATAAAATTTCTCACTCAAGAAACTAGCAGAATACACCTGGTGGAAGTCACTTTCTGGGACCACAAGGCACACTCTAGGAAATCGATCCCACACTTGAGGCTGCTCAAGGACAACTGCCTAAGCCTCCTTGGGACCTCAAGGGAGCACACAATGGAATCATCCCCCTCTCTTGGGTCACCATCCACTAATGTACCAAGAGAGGGAAGGAGAGTTTGAATTTATCTATAAAAGGCCACCAAGAGATGAACAAAAGGAGAGAACATTGTTATGTTGGCCAAAATTGCTTCAAGCAATCCAACAGTGTGTGATCCGGAGCAGAAGTAGAGAGGGGATTTAGTTGTTGGCCACCCAACAACTCCAATCCTTTGGAGTAGAGAGAGGGACCTTGCACCAAGGTAGCTTGGAGGTAAAAATTTCCTTGCATCAGGTCTTATAACTCCCTATTTCTAAGGGCCCCTTGGCAAGTGTGTAAATGCTCTACCTTTTATTCCTAATAGCACATAATAAGAGGGGAAATAGACAACACCGTTGGTATTATTGTGTTGTTTGACTCTATATGATCTTTCATGTTATTTGCTTATTTTAAGCTTTGTTTTCTCTCTACATATGCATACTATATCATTATCTAGTGTGTTTTGTTTTATGGTATGTTCAATAACCTGCTAACTCTTTTGTTTATCTTCCTGTGATCAAAAACTTAAGAGGAAACAATCACTCCTCTTAAGCAAGTGTGGATTGGTACACTCATGCACCAAATCCACCAACACAATGTTTACATCTATTTGGCCTTCAAATATGCGAATTTCAAAGTTTACTTGTGCCTTAAAAGGAGTTGCGCCTCTGGAATGGCTGCTAGATGCAGATGCGCCGCCAGTGGGAAGTCGTTGAAGGATTTGGACAAAGTTATCCATCATCGTGTTCCTTTGTTTCTTGAGGGCCTCCTAGAGCAATATTTTGATAGGATCTTCTGCTCCCTCATATTTCTTTTCGCCCCCCATGGGTAGTCATTGAGGTTTGCAACACTGATCTTGCAAAGGTTCAACCGGATCTAGCCCTAACTCCTTATACCCCGTGTTACACCAATTTTTGGTCATCTAACCTATTATTATTAGATGAACCCAAGTACACCATGTAAGACCAATTTTACCCTAAGTAAAATTGCTTTCACCATATAAAATAACTCATTTGTTTATATTTCCTGGTCATATTTAACCCAAAATAAGGAGCTTAATTAAATAAATCCTTATTTATTTAATTATTCCCTAAGAATAAGTTATTTAAATCATTATTTAAATAATATTCTTAGTTAAATTTGACTAAATCATCCATAAATAATTAAATGAACCATTATTTATTTAATTATATTCCCATCACTTCCCTAAGACGATAAATAAACCATTTATTTATTTATTATTTATAAATAAAGGAATTGACCCAAATCAAGAACCCTTTTCCCTCCAAAAAATATAATAAAATATTCCTAAAGGGTGCTTCTAGAATTCGATTAATAATATTTTATTCATGCACTGAGTTCTAGACCGCCCCAATATTTTGTTATAAATAGGGGGGTTTTCCCCATTCATTAGTCACCTTCATTGCATTAGATCACTCTGGATCTACTCTTGGTCACCATTTTCCATTTTTGTTTTATGAACTCCCATTGAGTTCCATGTTTGTTTTTCTACACCAATAAGAGAGGAATTTTAGATCTAAAACACTGAGGAGTTCCAAGAACCCATCCCACTGAGGAGAACCGGAAAACACATTTCTTGTTTTCCTCTCAGGTGCCCCATTATTTAATATAATACAAATCATTCTTTTAAATACATTCTTCTTGTCTTGTCCATTGGATTTATGGAGCCATGTTATATTTTATCTGCATAATGTCTTTTGTGCTTAGATCTGAATTTGTGCAGCAAAATTAAAGATATTTTGCAGCCATAATCGATGTTAGGTCTATTTGTTATGTGTAGCTAAAGTGATCTTTTACGACAAAAGAATCATACTAACACCCCGACCTTGTTGGGGACATGCAAAGAAGGATCGAGAAAGAGTACATTGCATTGATACCACTGATCCAAACTTATGCAGGAACACAATAAAATACAGAAATACACATAAACATAGAGATGCAGCAGAAATAAGACTTCATTTTGTTAATATCACATAACTGAAATATGCTTACAGACAGAGTGGAAATAAACTAGCTAGGGTGTTGCTAGCTTATCTCTGAGAAGAGATGTGGCGGCTACATGCCTCTAAAATGTGTTACAATGAGGCTCGAAGGCCTATTTATTGTTGAGAAGCAATTGAAAACCCTAAACATCCAAAAACCTAACCCTAGGAGATGAAGCGCCAAAATTATGGGCTCCGTTTGGGTAAATTGGTACATCAACTTCCCCAGGACATAACTTTGGCATACGATTTTTGTTTGGCACACACAATACCTCGTTATAAATATCTATCCGAGTACTACAACTTTGGATGTGAGCATCATGGGTCAAAGACCCATGTTGCTCCTATTTTTCCCAAAACAAATCGTTGAGGGCCTCAAAATGACTCCGGAAGTTCAAAACTTGAAAAAAACTGCTAAAAATAATAAACTGTGCTACAATTAAGGAAACTGAAAAAATGAAAGAAACAATGGTGGGGCTCCAAGTGGAATAGGCAGGTGACCACCAATGTCCACCTGGATTACCCTCTCAACTAGGGAGGACATATTTTACAAAGGAATGTACTCATTCCTATATAAGGAATGTACCTAAGATCCCTCTTGGCTTAGGAATTATCGAGTTTCCTTCAAGTAAGAAACTTATTACCAAGGTCCCTCTTAATAAGGGATCTATATGCTGATGATGAAAACACCCAGCTTCTCATGAAGAAATCCTTCCTTTAATGTCATGAATTTCTTTGTTTTTGAGGATTCTTCATATTTGGGATCTCTACATAGGGCACAAATCATCCATTGATTTCATCCAAGATTCATGTCTTCTATCAGAAAATGGCCCATCAATCCTTTTATCTGGTCTAGCTTCCTTCCATGCTGCTTTCCTTCGAACCATACTTCTTCCAAGTATCTTTCATCCTTCCATATGGTTGTCAACCTATGGAAGTCATATACTTCCCTTTGGCAGCCCCACATAATCTCATCAGATATTAATTAATTATAAATATGAATTTTAAATCAAAATTTACCATAGCGATTATCTTTCACCATGACATATTATTATAGGCATCAATGTCCTTTGTTTATAGATAGAAACATCTCCTAAAGATATGTATTTTCATGAGTCTCCATCTTTTCCAGAATTCTATCAAAGTCTACATATCTTCCCAGGATATTTTCTAGTCAAGTCTTCTTGGCTTCCTTGGATGTTGATTGCTTCTTTCCATGGTTTTACTTCCCATGATCTCTTCCTTTTTCTTTCTCTGCATAATTTTATTTCACTCTCAAGAGCTTCCATAACATATAATCACCTCATATTCCATATCAAGACATATTATGTTGATTTCATCTAGTGTAGATAATGCCTTTTGGAAACCTGTGCATCAGAAGAGTTTATGTTTTCTATTTTGATCATAATTTTAAAGATAGAAGCATGATACCTACAACCACATGACCTCATTCTTTTACTTTTGATTCATCCTGCAGTAGGTTTCTTTAGAATTAAGAGTTTCATTCCCTTGATCTGCTTTATCAATATGTCATCATATCCTAATCCTATAATTCTGCAAGTTAGAATTCTCAAGGAAAATTATTGCTTTCTTTCTAACCAGTCAGTTCAAAGAGGACTCCTTTAGAAAATTTCAGAATTTGTTTCCATATGATTATTGAATGATGGTGTAATATTCCAAAATAGGGAAATTCTACAACAATGGTAACACCTTAAGATGTTCCAAAGTTGGAGATGCGGCAATGTAAGAACACATAGTGGATTAGTAGTGAAGAATCAATACATAAAACATGAGAAGAATCATATAGCCATCATAATGATCTTATTGTATCAAATGTATACAAATCCTTGAGGAAATAATCACTCAAACTTAAGCAAACCAACCTCAATGGAACATGTACAAGAAATGTGAGGAACACTGCTACATAGAAAAATGCCCATGGCTATAACTGCGCAGTTTATAAGAGGCACTGCTACAGAATGAATGTTAATACATATATATTTTGAAATGTATGGCTCAAAAAATGTGGGGAGCAAAGCTCTAAACCCCTTGTTCGGGTCCTATGTTTTGATAGATTGGCTTACCAAAAGACAAGGCAACATTAGAACCAATCTTTAGATTTCCAGGATCTAGTCCTCCTGTTCTCAGAGAGGGATCTCTCAAATATTTAGCAAAGTTATATCTTGTTTGCTTTCAAGTATTGATTTTATTCTAGTTATTAAGTGCAAGTGTTTGTTTGGTTGAATTGGTACAACAGAATATGAAAGGTCGAAGTAGTATAGATAGAAAGAAGAAGTGTCAGATTCATTGGGCAATGGAGTCAAGAAGAGGTTTATGACAAACTCATCAATGGATATGGGATATCAAAGGGAAAATCTAACTTGGCCCCAGGATCCTTTAGTTTTGTGAATGAGATGGACATTAATGATTTGGAAGGAGAAATTGAATTCTCAACAAAGGGAACTTAAAAACATAACTTGAACATAAAGAGGTATTTGATAGACAGGGCCAACCATGAATTCTACAAACCACACTTCAAGCAAATAATGATTTCAAGACAACTTTTAAAATGAAATCTAAGATTCGGGGAACAACCTATTTTCTCAAAGACTTTATTTTAAAGGAATTAGAAAACATAAAAGATTCACTGATAATTGCAGTCATAGAAGAGGAAACACCTAACACATCTATGATCACAACTATAAAGACCTTTAAAACAATTATTCAAGCAGGGACAAAGGGTATGATCGAAACATACCTCCTTGGCTAACTGTAAACAATGGTACTTCAAAGGGAGACTTCAAAAACAGTTTTCAAGTGGCAGCAGACAAGTATGGAAAACCATAAATCATGCTGGAACCAACTATTTGAACTATCAGAGAAATAAAAAAGCATAAGGGTTCAAGAGAATGATTAAAGACTCTAAAATGCCTTAGCAAAAGAAAACATAAAACAATGAAGGATAAACAGGTCTTAGGTGCTTCTAGGAGTCATTTCTTAGCCTAAACTTTTCATCCTATTGTAGTAAGAATTTATGAAACATAATGAAAATAGAAAAAACAACAGATAGTTCAAAATACACCACCAACAGCCAAGCTCAGGGATCCAATGATAGAGCCTTCTCAAGAACAAGCATGTCAAAACATAATCCAACTTCCAAGACTTCAATTTCTTCTTCAACTTCAACATACTATGTATTATTTTAGAGAGTTGCAGTATTACAACTAGTGACCAACCAACCCTTTACAATGTGCTCCTCAAGAATATTCTATAAGAAAATGAGGAGGTGGAAGAGTTCCTAGGGTTGAAGTGTAATTAATTCGATACTAAATGCAACTCCTAACCTTGAAAACCATGTAAGGCACAAGGCAGGAATGCATTGAATTACAACTCTGTTTCTGTTTTTTAGGCTCAGTGGGTAAAAAGATTAACTTTAAGGCTCTTTCTTATCTTTCTAATAACTTTTTTGACAGTTTGAAATAACTATTCAACTGTCTTTAGGCAAATATCTTCTGTTTGGGCAATAATTGTGCCTTCTTTTGATTTATGAAAGTTGCAGGTGGCACTTTGGTAGCTGAAGTGGATGATTGGCCTCTGATGTGGCAGTGGAGGCCTATTTTGCTGATATCTTCCTTTGTTTTTCCTTAAAACACCTTTAATCTGCTGTTGGTCTGTGTTTTAGGCTTAATTAGGCCTTGATCTTCATCTTCAGGTCTTTATCCTCTAACACTGTCTTTATCTCTATGGATTAGGCCTTTGATTCTTGAATTTATGCCCTGATCCCTTTAAAATTTGGTTTAAAATCATTAGATATTCACTTATGCTCTGATCTCATCCTTTGACACTGATACTCTTTATTTATTTGATGTTTTACTGTGTTTTTGTGGTTTTGCAGGCACGCAGAAGGTTTACACAGGTGGAGGGGTTTGTTTTAATGAAAGACCCCTTGGATCCCTTACTGTACTGAAGGTTAGGAATCTTCATTCCTGACCTTCATGCTATTTTTAAAACTCTGGGAGAACCCATATATAACATGCACAAAACAAACAAAATTATGAAAATCCTGCGAAAAATAGGTTTAAACTGCTTTGGAGGTTTTTGGGCACGAGGGTGAATTAGAGCCATTGGGTTAGAACAACCAACGGTTGAGATTAATCGATGGGTTCATTCGGGAGGTTAGATGGTGGGAAAAAAAAATAGAGGTGAAATTCAATCGGGACCATCCGATCTCGGAGATCGACAGCAGAGAACTCACAATGGAGCATTTGTGAGAATAGATAGAGGGAAAACAAATGGAGGTGAAATACAATGAGATCCGCTCAATTTCAAAGATCAAATACCGAGATTAAAAGTGAAAATAGCATTGCGGAGGACAGTGGTTTGGTGGAAAACCATTAATGGTTTTCGCGCGGGCTCTGGGGGGGTAGGCAGAATTCTAAAAAAAAACGCGATTCCATACATCGCGCGACACGTGGATTTAAAAAACCACCTATTTCACCTTTTTTTTCGGCGTTAACGTTTAGGCGTAAAGATTACGTGAAATGGATTTCCAACCGTCAGATCGGAGGGCCTAGATTCGATGGTGCGGATCGCACGCGATGGGGAAAGTTGCGTGGACGAGGGATGGTAGGCCCGACATTTATTTTGTCATGGAGCAGGTGGGTCTTTCGGGATTTTTGAATGGTCGGTATAGATCCTGGCCGTTGGATCTATAAAATCAATGGTTAGGATTGAAAGAAGGGGCGAGGTTATAATTTCAAATGACTAATTGGTTCTATCGGGTTAAGTCCCAACCGTAAGATTTATCAGATGGACGGTCGAGATCAACAGATAAAGCGGAGGTTTCACAAGGAGAAAAGGACGTCAGATGATACATATGGGGGAAGGGAGGCTCGATGGCCATTGATTTGCAGAGATCAACGATCCATATTTTCCCAGGGCCATAACGTCAGGGAAATGAAAAAACAAAGGAAGAAAGGGTTTGGAGAGGGTTTTTAGACCTTTTAAGTGCCCGATTGTGAGGCTTCGGCCACATGGAAGAAAAAGGTTTAAGGTAATAAGACCTCGGGGGCTTAAGACCTATAAAGTGTAAAATGAGTGTTTTTAGGCCAAAAACAGGGTTTTTTAAGCCAAACTGAGGGTTCTGATAGGCTAAAGGGAGGATTTTAAAACTAGATAAAGGGGAGATATAAGGTTTTAAAGGGGATTTTGATGATTTTGAAGGTTAAAATGAAGGTTTATGGAGGGATTTCATGAAGGGAAATAAGAATGAAAATGGGGTTTATTTATGAGCAAAGGAGGAGTGAAAATGATGGGAAAATGGGGTTTTAAGCAGTCTTTCTCTTGGCAAACAGCTGGTTCTTTAGGATAAAGAGGGAAACAGTAATGAAGATTAACTCAAAGCGTAAAGATCTTCATAAGACTTTAAGAACTAAATTTTTTGTCATGAATTGTTTCTTAAAGGCTAAAAGAGATTTAGCCACCATTTTATATGGCAAATTTTGTAGGTGGCTAACACCCCTAAAAACAATCTAAATTCAATCCTAGAAGGATTGGCTGAAATATACAAAATGGCAAAAATGCAGGAGTTGCAATCTCAAAACTGAGTAGCATCTATAACTCAAGAAATGGATGAAGATGGATGAAGATGCTGCATATGATACATAAATCTCATCCAAAGGATCCTTCAGGTGAAAGGCTGATCCAATCACTGAAGATCTCACCCTCCAAACAAGTAATGCAAACCCCCACTGTAAATACTCTCAGAAATAATGTAGTAAAGGAGAGGGGCTGCGCTGTAGGAGATGGGGAAATGCTTGGCCTGATGCCAAATATGTGCAATCAGCTCCTGAATATTCCTCACTAACCTCCCAGAGGAATATAAGCTCCCTCCTCTGAAAGATAAGCTCTATAAGTGGTGTTGTGGAACCCTCCACTGCAACACCCTGCAACACAACCCAGCTCTAAATAGAAACTACGTTGTAGCTGAAGGAGGTGGCTTGGCCTTGAACCTGAATGTGGAGAAATGAAGTACAAATCCCTCTAGAGGCCTCTCAAGAAGGGAGAAGGATTCCTAAATAGGAATTCCTTGTGCTAAGCAGCACAACAATCTCAGTTAAACAACTAAAGAGAGAAAATAGTCATGCAGACCAAAATCCAATACTCAATAACATATCCTCCTATGGCTGCCTTGTCCTCCCTTTATACAAGTGAAAGCCTTCTTGCCTTGGTCCCCATACATTATGGTTTCCTCCACCAAATGATCTCTCCTCCATTCATATTGCGCTGTCTTTCAAACTGATCCACTCCCTCTATGGCAGTGCTGTTGACTTGGTCAAACTTGACCTTTTCCTCATGCATTTGCCCCCTTTTCACACCTAAGGGTGCAAAAATCCAACTACTCTGATGATCCCTTTCACACTATGAGGGATTTTATTCCTATTCATGGGCCTCCTTACCCATTTATTCACCTCCTAGATGATATAAGTAAAATAAATGTTCAAATTAGCTTTATGCTAATTTTGGGAACATTACAGATGAACCTTGATCTAGATGACTACCTTTCATCAATATTGTTTTGAGTGAGGTTCCCATGAGCCACTTATATCATAGCATAGTCATCACATGTGTGTTTACAAACATTCTTGAGTGTTCCTCCTCCAATTATTCCATCATGATGCCAACTATAAAGAAATGCATTTTTCTAATGCTTCCTAACATATTATCTTAAAACCAACAGAAACCTCCTAAAGAGGAAGATGATCTTAATCATAATAGAGATAATTCACTTCTTATTTCTTAGATTTATTTGCATTGCGTTCTTCCCTCTCTTTGATAATATGGGCTTCTTCCTTTTTCCTCTTGTCCTTATTAGATTTGGTATAATCATTCTTATAGTGTACAAGTTCATTACATCCATAGCATCGTAACCTATCCATGTTCCTTCTTTTCTTTTGAGGACTGTAGAAATTATATGCACTAAGCATGTATATTTCCTTGATCCACCTGATCTCACACTATTTAACTTTATGCAAAATACTGAATCAATTCCACTTGTTGATCTTTTGCAGATAAATTAATTGCACACACATGTGAAGCATAAACAAAAATATTCAATCGCACATAACATAGTTTTTAATTGGGAAAGCCTGAAGCAGAAAACCCCAAACATATATTATGTAACATGGAGATTATATGAAAATCTCATACAAGCATACAAATCTTATCACAAGCTCTCAGTACAGTACAATCATCATACACTAAATAAGGACCAATCTTGCAAATCTATGCACTGATCTCTGCCCCCTGCAAGCCTGCCTCCACTACACAATCCAAGCTGATTACAAAGACCAATTCGATGTAATCCCACTCTCCTTCACTGTGTTATTATCATTGGAAACTCCAATGTATATGTAGATGCAATCCATGCATCACTATGGTCACAATAGATAGTCTATCTCACCCTTTCACCTATCTCTGCACTGGGTCTCCACTAGATTTGACATGCACTGTAGTTAACTGCTATATTGTTTAGTTGATTAATGAGTTATTATTTGTGAATTAATTAAATAATTAATTCACTCCACTCTCACTAGTGTATCAATCAGTTAGACTAGATACAACTAGCTCAACTGAGTCTAACTGAGTTAAACTGAATACAACTCCATGAACTACTCTTCCAACTCTGTCATAACTTTTCCACTTCAGTTCTAACTGAGTCCTCCATGCATGAACTCTAGTAAACCCTTAGGAATTGTGTAATTCCTTCAGCCCACTGATTTTCCAAATCTATACACTGAAATAAAGTGCTCCGAGAGAATAAGTTGATATTTAGAGTCTGATTATTATTAAGGGCTAATAATAATCGACATGCATCTATTTTAGATCAACTATCTATAAATAGACTTCGCCCGATATTCTAAAAGTAGAATTTAATTTATTTTTCACATTTGACCAACCATCTAAAAATAGCATCCTGCAACTTATAGAATATGCTCACCATGTCTAAAATAGACTTACACCTAAAAATAGCCTGTGTGGGCCCCGCCTAGTTTAGGTGATTATTTTCCAACTAGGATCAAGGATGATGTTTTAGGATGCCTCCTTCACTGTTTCTTATTGCAAAATTCAACACTCCCTCTCAAAAATAAAGGACTGTCTTTGCATGTGACATGAAACTCCATACATTCACCCTACAACTCTTGCAAGCGCCCTACAACTCCATGCATCCGCTCTGCAACTCTTGTTTCAACACTTCCGAAACTGAATAGGCTCCAAACAACTCAATCAGTCTAATGCATCTATCATCAAAGTCTTCGACTTCTGCTTAGCTACTACACATGTCTTCAGGAACCACTGCGCTGTTGAACTCTGCACCCATGCACTCTGCACTTGTTGTCAACTCTGAACTGCGCTCCAGTATCTGACATTGTCACTTTGATCTGCCTGCATCAATCCAACTGATCATGCTACTGCTGCTCTATGGGCACCTCGTAGCCAGGTTCAATTCATGAGATCCACACCATCTCAATTAATCCTGCCCAGAAATCTCCTCTTGGGATTACTCATGCATGTCGCCCTACCTCTCACTTGGTGGTATAGCTGCATGCACTCCATCTGCCCATCTGGCACGAAATTTCTCTGCATGAGTGGTTGCTCCCACTCCATGATCCTCATCTTGTGGCTACTCTACATCCCAAGGTTCACTCTTACCTGCATGCAAATCCTAATCCCTCTCAAGCTTCAATTGCATGTCTTTCTTGCACTTCCCAACAGTAGGAAGCTCCATAGAAATCCCATCTACATCAAATCTATAAATATTCTTCTACATCTCCAGTTGTGGCTGCTCCACAACCTTCTGAGACTGCTTCTTAGGTTGCATGTTGAGAGGCTCCCTCTCAACCACCAACTAACTAACCTCTGCTTTGATCCTCAAAGCTTTGCATGCATCTTGTACCTCAGTGCATGTAGATTCTTGGCTTGTGCACATTGTAATTGTCTCGTCGTCACAAAATTTACTGACAAAAGAGCTGATTTTAAATCGATGATATCTCCCTCATCCGAGCTCCGATTTGACCGATTTTTTTTTCAATTTGGGTATTTTTTGCAAGGAATCCAAATATGCTATTTGTTTCTGAAAATATTTCACCAAAAATTTCATATATTCTCTGCAAACTCGCGCACCCAAAAATTCCTGCTCTCATTCCATGTAGAAAATCTATAACACAGCTCCGATACCATGTAGAAATTATATGCACTAAGCATGCATATGTCCTTGATCCACCTGATCTCACACTATTTAACTTTATGAAAAATACTGAATAAATTCCACTTGTTGATCTTTTGTGGATAAATTAATTGCACACACATGTGCAGCATAAACAAAAATATTCAATTACACATAACACAGTTTTTAACCGGGAAAGCCTGAAGCTGAAAACCCCAACTATATATTATGTAACATGGAGATCATATGAAAATCTCATACAAGCATACAAAGCTTATCATAAGCTCTTAGTATAGTACAATCTCATACATTAAATCAGGACCAATCTTGCAAATCTATGCACCGATCTCTGCCCCCTGCTAGCTTGCCTCCACTACGCAATCCAAGCTGATTATAAAGACCAATTCGATGTAATCCCACTCTCCTTGACTGTATTATTATCACTGGAAACTCCAATGTATATGTAGATGCAATCCATCTATCACTATGGTCACAATAGATAGTCTATCTCACCCTTTCACTTGTCTCCACTGGATCTGACATGCACTGTAGTTAACGGTTGTATTGTTCAGTTGATTAATGAGTTATTATTTTTGAATTAATTAACTAATTAATTCACTCCACTCTCACTAGTGTATCAATCAGTTAGACTAGATACAACTAGCTCAAATGAGTCTAACTGAGTTAAACTGAATACAACTCCATGAACTACTCTTCCAACTCTGTCATAACTTTGCCACTTCAGTTCTAACTGAGTCCTCCATGCATGAACTCCAGTAAACCCTTAGGAATTGCGTAATTCCTTCAGGCCACTAATTTTCCAAATCTGTACACTAAAATAAAGTGCTCCAAGAGAATAAGTTGATATTTAGAGTCTGATTATTATTAAGGGCTAATAATAATCAACATGCATCTATTTTTAGATCAGTGATCTATAAATAGACTTCACCCAATATTCAAATTTTACCAACCATCTACAAATAGCATCCTGCAACTTATAGAATATGCTCACCATGTCTAAAAATAGACTTACACCTAAAAATAGCCTGTGTGGGCCCCACCTATTTTAGGTGATTATTTTCCAACTAGGATCAAGGATGATGTTTCAGGATGCCTCCTTCACTATTTCTTATTGCAAACTTCAACAAGGACCAAACTTACCAAATTTTCCTTTCCTCCTTGACATGGCAGCATAGGCTTGATTTTCTTCATTTGTTCGAGCATCAAGTTTTTATTTTTGTCTATTCTGTTATATATTACACAGAGACCAAAAACCTTGGAATGGTGTTGCTTCTTGATTCCCATAGATAATATAATTGAAGTTTCCCCATCCCTCCAGTAGAGCATTCAACACCACTGTAGTCATTTCTCTATTAGACGTTAATTCTCCCATTTCCTGCAATCTATCTCATACTCCATAAAGTATGAAGTTATTAATTCTCTTAAAATATTCAACTTATAGAGTTCTTATCTCAGAGATATTACTTCTCCCGTAGTACTCACTGAGAATAACTCCACCAATTTTTTATATATTTCTTTTGAAGATTCTAGTTTTGATACATAGGGGATGAGAGAGTCCTTTATGGATTCTATAACAATCCTTTGGGCTCTTATGTGTCCCTTCATGTATTTGGAATAAGCTTGAGTGTCTTCCTTTGATGGTTTAGTCACTGAACCTTGAATGTAATCCATAACTTCATTTTCAATCAAATATGTCTATCCTTTTATTCCATGCAAGAAAGTTTGCAGTCCCACACAATTTTTTGCTTTCTTTGCAAAAATTCATTTTGACAGATTCTGATGGGGAAATTAAGATATTTACTTGATTATATGATTTCGTCTTCTATCAGCTTCCTTTTTGATGATGACGTAGATGGCAATAGGAGCTCCCTCTTAGATTGGCTTCTTCAAGAGATGTAAATGGAGCTAAATCAACTTGAATCCTTGATGATGATGATGATGATCATGAATGGCTTTCCAATTTATGCAAACTGCCTCTTTATAAATGAAGATTGATTCTTTAATTTAGATTTCTAACTTTTACTTTCTTGTTTTCTATAAAACTGATCCTTGATCTCTTGGTACTTGTAATGTTCCTTTTTCAAAAAATTGCTACAACAATGAGAATATCTCAAGATATTCTAAAGTTAGAGTTTCAGCAATAAGCAAGCACAATAATGGTGCAACAACAACACTCAACTCATAAAAATGTGACATAAATCCACAGCCTTCTCATTAATAATATCAACAACAATAGAATACAAGATCTTGAGGAAAATGATACTCAAGGTGAGCAATGCTCAGCCTCAAAGAACGAGTACATAAACTATGACAAAACCACTGCTACACATGTGATCTCAAGCTATGATTGCGCAGTCTATGAAGGGAAACTGCTGCATAAAAGTGTCAATACACAAATATATCAATATGTGCCTCCAATAAAATAGGGGGAGAAATATCTCAACCCCTGTAAATAGGAATGCACAATCCCTAAAAGGATTGGCTACAAAACATACAAAATGGAAATTCCACAGAAATGTTGGAGTTGCTAGGTAGCTGCAGCAACTCAATAATAGAACTGGATGGAGATGGCTGAATCTGATTCTCCAACTGAATATGCCTCCTCCAATGGATCTTTCAAGTGAAAGGCTGATCCCTTCACTAAAGATCTCTCCCTCTAATACTCTGCAAGAGCCCCACTGTAAATGCTCCTCTCAAAATAATGCAGTCACTAGATGGAACTGCGTTGTAGGGCTATGGAATGAGTTGTCCTTGATGCAAAATTTTTCAATAAGCTCCAGGATGCCTCCAATATGATATCTCAAAGATAAGAGAGAATCTTCCTCTGAAAAATAGCTGAAGGAAATGGTGTAGTGAACTCTCACTGCAACACCCAACAACATAGTGTTATTCTACTACAGAAATAATGCTGTCCTGGTGGAGGAAGCTTGGCCTCAAGCCTCAATGTGGGGAAAATGAAGAAAAATCCCTCAAGAGACCTCTCAAGAAGGAGAAGGAATCCTAAACATGAATTCCTCTGGTAATTCTTGCTAAGCAGCAAAGAATGCTCAAATTTTCTAACTAGACAATGAGATGAATAATACAAGCATGAGTAAAAATGGTTGCCTTGTCCTCCTTTTAAACAAATGAAAACCCCTCTCCATGGGTCCCACTCTTTTTAGGGTTTCCTCCACCAAATAACCCCTTCCTCATTCATACTGCGCTGCTTCTCTAAGTGTGCTCCACCTCTTGGCTCAGCACTGTTGACTTGGTCAAACTAGACCTTGTCCACTTGAAAATAACCCTATTCACACATGAGGGTGTGAAAACTAGCTCCAATGATGATCCCCTTTCATACTTGTAGGGATTTTATTGAGGTTTTTATTATGAAATGGGTTTCCTTACCCATTTATTCTCCTCCTAAGTGAAATCAACAAAAAGTAATGTTCCAAATTATTGTCGGAAAATTTGGGAACATTACAGTCCTCCCCTCCCAAATGTTGCTTGTCCTCAAGCAACTGCAAGGATAGAACTGGAAATCCTCCTCTCAAGTCATGGGGTCTATGAAGTGTTTGAGGAACATCTTCCTCATGTGGATCCTCCATATCCAAGCTATGAGCCATGCAAAATGAGTCACCTTCCAACTAGGCAACTCCTGGAAACTATCCTCCACCTTTGGCTCCAGCAAAGTAGATGGGATGAAAATATGCTCATGGTAGACAATGTAGCCTACCCCATGCTGTCCATCTCTCCACTCATGATAAGTTTAGAGAGAGTGTTGATCCTGGGCTGCAAAATACTTGCCCTCAAGTGGCAAAATGAGGTCTAGACCTCCAAGGATCTCTTTCCCAATGCTGCAAATCAAGCTGGCCCAAGTATCTCCATACATGATGAGTTGGAAGTCATCATCATATGGTATCTCCTCCATCATATGGCTCACCTCATAAAGAGATAAGTGTGCTATCTAGGTGACCATATCATGTCTCATGTTCCCCTTAGAATATGTAGTGCAAAGTGTGTGGGAGTTTTATCCCTCTAAGGACACATTCATCCAATGTGTCTCTCCTCCAATCATGCTCCCAAGGAAATATCTAGCAATATCAATCAAGGGAACCATAAGGAGAATCATGTTGGATGCCATGTCAAGTAAAGGAGAAGGACAATGGTCCCTCAAGTGTAGCCAACGCAGTTTGACCCTCCACTGCCATAGAAAATAAAATGATGGGTGGCCTCCCCACCATTCTCTTGCTGCCCCAATCTCCTGGAGAAGGTGAATGATGTCATGTGCAATGTGAGGATATGTTATCCACAAGAAATATCCTCCCCATATTCACTTAGGGAGTGATCATCCATAATGGCCTTATGGAGACCATCAAATCTAGAATGAAGAGTAATCCTTCTTTGAGAAAATCCCTGCACATATATGGTTAAGATATGCATATATATAGAAAAATCATCATGCAAATCAACAATGCTCTCACCATATGTTTTTGTCATATAAATGGAGTGGCTCATAGATGAGTCTCCCCTCATCCTTAAAGGGAAAAGAGTTGACTGTGCTAACTCCTCCAACTCCCTATGATCCATGGAGTGCCTCGTCAAAGTATTCAAGTGGTTTTTCCCACAAGAAGGAAAGAAATGTAATGTGGCCCTCATGGTTGGTGTTAGTCATCAGTATTTTTCACTTGTTGGTGATGACTAGTTGTAACAACCAAGTTTTCTAGCAGCTGATCTAAAAAATTGTCAAATTTTCCAGCTGGAAAACACCCATAATTTTTTTTTTCCCTCTTACCTTTAAGTCCACCCATGACAAGATGAAACCTCATTATCAAGTCCTATCTAGCCTCAGCCATACTAGTTTGCCCTTCAGCTCCAAAGAAACAATCCAAATCTGTCCAAAGAAGTCTCCCCTAAGTTAGGAAGTGGCGCTTTAGGCATTTCTCCCTTGGCAAACTATCCTAAAGCCAAATAACTTCCATCTGCTACAAAAAAGTCATAACAGACCTCCCATTCTACAAATAAATTTGGTTACAACCCTAGGTCGCGCCACTCTTAAACCCTCAAGTCTCAGCAATACATATAGCATAGGTCAAAATGATTTTAGGTGGTTTTACAGTGTTTTAATGGATCTTTCAAGAATAGAAGTATACTAGCATTCCCAGGATACAGTATTTATTTCCACATGGGAAGACGACTACTTCTCAATGTGACTTTGAGCTTGGAATGTAGCTACAGAGCAGAGAATTGTTTCATTAAGCTCCTACGATCACAGTCAAAGCATGAAAGGACAGTGAAAGGAAAAATAACACTGTTAAAGGCTGATGATATGGCATGACTAAAAAACCTCCTTCATCTATAAGCAGAGGGTTTTTGAAGACTGAAGAGCCTCCTTCATTTTATAAGCAGAGGGTTAAGAGCACCTCCTTCATCTATAAGCAGAGGGCCAATGGATAAAGTTTGATGTTAAGAATCTGCACTGACTAAAGGACATTTTTTGGGTACAGTGAGAAAGCAACTAAGGGTTTCTGAATAAAGATGATGTCTAAGGCAGAGGCAAAGCAGTGGTGCTTTTCAAATACTGTTTGCATAGGCTCCATTTTTATTGAGTTACAATATGAAGCTAATGAGTTGATCATCAATGGAGGAATATTATTAAGCAGATGGCCAAAGGAGTCTAACAATCTTAGTCTCCAACTAGCTTCTGCCATCATAAATGAAGGAAACCACTATCAGTATGTTCATCAAGAATTTTTTTTAGTTGAGACAGAGGTTGAAAAGAAACCAAGCATTTGTCAAAGTAGGCCTCCTTCATCTATAAGCAAAGGGCCAGAGCAGTGATTGATTCTAGAGTTTTCACTGACTGAGAGACAAATTGTAAAAAACAATAGGAGGCAGTTGAAGGTTTCTAAATAGAGAAATGATGTTAAAAACAAAGAAGGAAGCAGGGGTACTACTGTAATCCAAGAGGTTGATCTTGTCTCTTATCAGAGTTTCTTTCAAAAGAAGTCTAGAGCCCAAATAAAACAACTTTGCTGATGGTTGAGAGATGGATCATGACACATGCCAAAGAATGATAATGGATTTTTAAAAGATCCTGTTCTTCCTGTTCATGTAAAATTTCTTTCAAAATTACTTATCATAATGGACAGAAGGCGATCTGATTTTAGTTTTCCAAAAGCACATTGCAACTAAGCACCTATGTCCATAAATATGAAAGAAGGTTTATGGCATGTGTTTCATATTCTAAAAAAACTTTCAAAGCCAATAAGGCATGCCACTATTACAAATAAAGGCATCTTCCTTATGAAAAAGGTCAAAGGTACTTTACTGTTTCATTTTGAGTAAAAGGAGAGGTTTAAATGAAGTTCCCTTTTGATGAACAGAGGATGGTAAAGCATGAGTGAATGCAACTGAGTTTTTTGCACCCACAGTCAGAAGAGAAGCTTAGAAAGCACCTAACAGTTTCAAACAGCTTCACAATGAGCATTATCATTTTTAAAGCAACAGAAGAAAAAATTGTCAACCAAGTTTAAAGAGATAAGGTCATCTCCTTGCAAATGGAAAACGATGCTTCACATATAATTGGTGTGTTTTTGAGCAGATTTTCCATGTTGAAAATGTCATTAAAAGGTCAGCAGTGGCAGAGTTTCTTGTTTAATAAAGCACAGTGAAAATGCAGTATAGGAGATTTGAAATTCCTAAACAAAGCCTCTTCACCTAAACCAAAGTCTTCACTATGCTACCTTTTCAAAAATCAAACTCCACTTTTTGTCGAAAGATTGGTGCAAAGAGTCGTTAAAAGCCTTTCAAAGGTTTTCAAAACCTTCACCAAGTAAACGTGAAAAGGGCTCATATTTTTCTCTTTTAAAGGGAGATAAGGACCGTTACCAAGATCCATTTTGCATTTCCAAAGCACAAACAACTCCTCTTAGCTGTTCACCGGACCAAAGAAGAAGTTTTCGAGCAGGTTCACCAAATTTTCAAGGGTTTTTGACCGCGCGGCGCCTGTAGATTTGCGCGGCGCATTTAGGAGAGTGTTTGCAAAGGGTTTCTGTTGTCGCGTGGTGCGCCTGTAGGCGCCGGTCACGACGGCCCGTCAGTGACCCGACAACCTCTTTTTGCACGACGCTTTCCCTCGTAAACGTGCCACACACACTTTAAACGCTCAAAGCACCTCAAACAAGTCTGGAAGCTACTCTAACCCTCAAGCAAAGCCTACCATCAAAGTTTCGAGGTATTTCATGAGCCTCCTTAGTATTGTCAAATTTCTAAAAGGGTGATAGTTGGTGGAAATACCCTAACTGTGATAGGGAAAAATAAACTCTGTCAACCTTATGCAGTGAAGAAAACAGTGGAAAGGAGAGTTGTTTTTATGTTTTAATCTCAAAATTACTGTGGTTTGTTTGCCCCACACTGTCATAGTAAAAGTAGTGGATTTTGATTGATGACAAAGGACCCAATAAACTGCCCTCAAAACAATGTTTAAAGGTGGAGGTAATGTTTAAAGGGAGGAAAGATAGGTTTTGAAAATTGAAACAATGGGCCTATTTTCAAACAGCAGTGATCATGGTCTAAGTGTTTTTGTCATTTCAAAGGTCTCCTCTGTGTGGTAAAAAACGCAAAAAAAAAAAAAACTAGTGTTTTCTCCTTGGTTCTATAAAACAGACTTTAAATGAGTAAAGCAGTTTAATCAGTTTGAAAGTGTTGTTATCTAACTATGGGTGAGGAATAGTGAATACAAGAGCAGTATTTTTATTAGGAGGGGTGTTTTCCTGCTACAGGGATATTTGTGCTCACACCAAAACACAAAGAGCTTGGTAACCTTACCCAAACACAGTGACCCTTTGACTGTGTGTATATTTTGTTGACTGTGTACTTGTTTTTAAAATTATTTGTTGATTGGAATACAAAGGGGAAAAGCAGTATTTTGGGAGGAGCAGGGACCTAATATCAAAGAAAAAATTTTACACAGCTTTAAGGAAAATTTACCTTGATCAAATGGTGGTTGAAAAAGAAAGCAGATTTTTGTTTGAGAAAACATTCTTGAAATCCTTTTTGAGGCAGTTTGGTTTTGTAGAGAGCATCCATAACAAGATGCCTCCCAGGCAGGATAGTAGGAGTGGATTGCATAAGAGATATGAGCCTATTTCCACTGAAGAAGTGAGTGTACACCCATCTATCTTGTTCAATTTCCATGAGGTCGGGTGTTTAGATTTTTGTCAAAGAGTGCAAGAGGTGAAGAGTTTCTCTCCTTTGACACATCTTTGTGCTTTGAGGTTTCGAGATAAGCATTTCCAGTTGGCAAGCCTTGACTTCAAATTCTCCCCAAGATCCATCTCCAAGGCCACTAAAATCCCCTATATTGGTGAGAAATGGTTTAAACAAAGCCATTTGGACTCAGATGATTACAAGCCCTTTATAAAGCCTGAGCATAGAGAGTCATGTCCTTCTATTTTCCCTTTCTCATATCTTTTAGCCAGTTATGCCCCTCTCATGAATATTATCATGACGTACTTCACTTGTGAGGGAATATTCTCCCGAATTTATGCATATCACATTCGACTGCTCATGCATTTCAGTAGGGCCAGATTGTTAAATATTCCTTTCTTCTTACACAAGAGCATCGAGAAAATGGCATCCATTGTTCAGAAGAAGCCTCCTTCACAACAAATAGCCTGTCTCTTCCATCACTCTCTCATCAAAATCATCATTCTTCATCAGCTTGAAAAGAGAGAGGTATCTTGGGATGTTTTCATCACTCATTCGGATTTCTCCATTGTCCCTCCAGTCCATACATCCCCTACACCTCTTACTCATCATCCCTCGCTTTCTTCTAGCAAAAATATTCCTAAAAAGCTCAAGTTTACTACAGAACAAACAAAGGAACATGAAGAAGGAGAAGAAAGTGACCAGCAAGAGGAAGAAGGACATGAGAATAAAGAAGAAAGTGCTAAACAACAGCATGACAGTGATGATGAACAACAACAAGGGGAGGAGGAAGAAAGTGCTGAACAACAGCATGAAAGTGATGAAGAACAACAGAATCATGATGAGGGTGAAAAACAGCCTCATGATCAGGGTGAACAACAACCTTATGATGACACACAACAACATCGCAGTGATGATGAACAACAGCAAAGGGATGAGGAAAAGCAATACAGTGAGGGTGAGATAGAGCAGTAGCATGAAGATGATGAACAAGGACAAGAAAGTGATGAACAGGGGCAGTCAAAAGATGACACACAATAGCTACATCATGATGAAAAGGGGTAGCCAAAAGAGACTGAACAGGAGCAACATGAAAGTGATGTGCAAGGGCAGCCAAAATATGATACACAGTAGCCTCCTCAAGAACAACAACAAACTCAAAATGAAGAGAAGCAAGGTGACAAGGGTAAAAGGGCCATGCCGTCTTCTCCTAAAAAGGCCAAGCCTCGGACAACAAAGAAAAGAGTGCCTAGAGTTGTCACTCCAAATGTGACAAGGGCCCTCCGAAGTAAAGGGAAATTGGCAAAGAAGCCGATGATTGATTTGCCTAGGAGGAAGAGCACTAGAATAGCCACCCAAAGCAAAGGGAAGGGTAAGGAAGAAGGCAGTCATGAACAAGAGAGTGCATTTGACATCATCCAAATCCAAAGCGATGATAGTGATAATGAGGCTTGGATTCCAAAAAGCCTCTTGATCCATAGAGAAAGCCAAATTGATGCATTGAAGGATGATCTTCATAGAGCTAGGAATTTCAATCAATTTATGCAAATCCAAAATAGGAAAATGAGTGTCAATATGGTTGTTTATGAGACACGGGCGACCAAGTACAAGAAGGAGGCCTCCAAAGCCCAAGCAAGGTTGGAAGAACTCATGGGTGAGTTCGATGAAAGTGAAGGCGAAGATCAGCCTAGGCGAAAGAGGCCAAGAACCATGGGGCTTAAAAAGGCCCTTGAGAAGCAAAAAGAAGAGGAAAAATCTCTTCTCCAATCTACCCCTCTCACTGCATTGTTCGAACAAGAGATAGAGAAAAATAAGGAGGCATGGCTTGAGAGAGTCAATAACCACTTGAATAAGAAATTGGAGAAGGAAAACAGGGATTTAGACCTTCAAAGGAGAATGACGGGGCATTATAAAAAGTTAAATCAGTTTTCCCGGCGCAAGTTGAAAGCTGCTCAAGAAAAGCTCAAGGAGGCTAAAGGGAAGCGCTCGGCACAGAAAGTAAGGAAAGACACCTCAGGACTTCAGATTTTGGCCTCTGCTTCACAACATGCTGCTGAGAACCCTTGAGGGTCATACTCACCAATTTTGGGCAAATTTCGACATATTTTGGTTTTTTGTCATTTTTTGATTTTTGGCCAAAACTTATGATCTTCGCCATTGTTAGGAATCTGTAATTTATTAGCAATATTGGCAGAGTCCAATTACAGAAGCAACATCGTTTCAACCAACTTTGGGATTCTAGGATCTATCCCTCCTGAATCCAGAGAGGGATCTCTCTATGAATGGGTTTAAAGATGTGATCTTTAATAGCTGAAATTATGATATTAGGCTAGTTATGAAGAGCTTGGGTTTTGTTTTGTTTTTTTTGGTTGGGCAAGGACATGATGAAGGTGAAGGCAGTTTCAAAATGAAGGGTGAAGGTGTCTGCAGATGGAGAAATGATTTGGCTGACAGAAAAGGCAAAGACAGTTTTAACCCATTGGGCTATGGAGTCATAGGAGGATTTTAATTGGACAACAAGGTTCAAGCAGGATCCATGGGGCAAGTCACTTATGTCAAAGGATCTCTTTAAGTGATTTTATGGAATGAAACAAATAGGAAATGAAGAACAAACAAATGAAAGGTATAGTGAAACAACCTAAGATCAAATAAGTTCTTTTAAACTATATTGCTTCAGCATGTACTTAAAGAAAAATATGAGAGTTTTCTGAGATCAGGTTGATACCTTTAAACTAGCCTGCTTTGAAGTTATTTCAGTTAGAAAACATTAAAAGATAGTTGAACAACTTAAGATCAGGTAAGTGCCTTTAAACTACCCTGCTTTCAGCATATTCAATAAGGAAAACATAAAAGTATTCTGAGATCAGGTTAATACCTTTAAACTAGCCTGCTTTGAAATACTTTCAGTAAGAAAACATTAAAAGACATTTGAACAGCTTAAGATCAAACAAGTGATTTTAAACTATATTTCTTCAGCATGTCCAATAAGGAAAACATGGATAACAGTGAAAAAGAGAAATTTAGATCAGACAAGTGCCTTTAAACCAGCCTGCATTGATGTACTCTTCAAAGAGAACGTTCAAATGAAGAAAACATAGACAATAAAGTTTTCAGTGAGAGTAGGGTACTGTAGAAAGTAAATCCTAGCTCTATGTTTGCTGCTCTTTATCAGAGAAAATTAACATAATGAAAACGTTAAACAAAATAATGATTGACAGTAAGGAAGACATCACCATTGACACAAAACAGGATCCCATAAATCGGTAGCTTGTATTTTATGTTCAAACCGGTTACAATCAGCAAGCCTGGTGGGTCTCTACAACTTCGAACTTCCCATATCAACTTATTTATCTTTAAGTTGCAAGCAGGGCATCAGTAGCTTCAGAATTACTATTACATGCATTCAAATGTCCAGAGACCAACATTTTCTCATTGTCTACAGTAGTATTTATAGAATAATGAAGAGGTGGGAGGATTTCCCAGGGGTCAAGTATCCTTAATTATGTAATCAATGCAATTCCTAGCCTTTGGGAACCAAGAAAGGCATACGGTGGGAATGTAATCATTTATAACTCTGCTTCATAACTCTGTTTGTGTCTTTCGAGGCCTGATGATTGAAAATATATTCTTCCGAACTGTTCTTTAACTTCTAAAATATTTTTGTCGACAATTTAGAGATAAGATCCTCGATTAGTATTAATTTTTCGGCGGCCTTTGATTTTCTATGAGGCTGTAGGTGCCTTTAGAAGCTGGAGAAGGTTCAATTAGCCTCTGTTTTGGCATCGAAGTAACTCTGTAGCCATTCTTTGCATTGAAGTCCCTGCAGGAGTAACTCTTCGGCTATGTTTGAGACAAATATCTGATCCTGATCAATGAATTCGGCCTCTGATTGAATACTTTGAGGCACAGGTGGCATTTCAGTAACTATAAGGATCAATTTGCCTCAATTGTGGTGGTGGAAGCGCTCCTGTCGATAAAACCCCTAAAATATTCTTTAAACTGTGTTTTAAAGCGGGGATTAGGCTTTTGATAACCGTCTTAGCCGTAATTCCCGTAAAACTGTCTCTAATCCTCTGTTATGATACATTTTGGTCTTCGGCACTGATACTTTTTTACTGTGCCCCTTCCATGGTGTTTTTGTTGGTGTGCAGGGTTGCACAGGGTTTATAAGGCATCCACGCCTGAGAAAACATTGATTAAACGTGCATTTCCACCCTGTGGATGATTTCCTTTGACGAATCGAAGACGGGAGAGTCGTCACCCTCCGTCTCTGAATCTTCTTTGGAAATAACGGAAAAATGATTTAAAATCCTGCAAAACACGAAAACTATTATAAAACCTGCGTATATAGGTTAACTGCATTGGAGGGCATGCGAGGAGATCAGAGCCGTTGGATGGCATCATCCAACGGTTAGGATTGATCGGGAGTGATCGTGGAATGGGTGAAAGAAGGATTAAATCCGAGCCGTCGATCATGCAGAGATCGACAGTCGAGATTGAGCGAGGCGGTCAGGGGCAACGGATGAATCTGAGCCGTCGATCATGCAGAGATCGAAGGTCAAGATTGGGTAATGGAAATTCAAATGGAGAGATCGGGCGATGAATTGTGGGCCGTCGATATGTAGATCAGATCAACAGCGGAGATTGATTTTCCGCTGTACGATGGCCCGATTATCGTGCGCGCACCTTCGTTAACCATCGAGCAACTTCGGTGAGCGATCACCATTGAATCAGTGGGCCTAGATCGGATGGTCCACAGCGATATCGCTGGGCGTCTAGGTCCGAACGTTAATGCGCGATGGATAGTGGTTTCACAAAATTATAAGGGATGCGTGTCAATCGATGTATGGAATCACTGGCGATCGGGAAAAAACCTCCCTCCGCCGAAGAGTGGTGCGATAAAAACCATGCGGTTTTGGGAAAACGGCGCACGACTGGGGGGTCCACAAGGAGGTGCGCTCCGCACCGTCGGATCTATGGATTGAATTGACGGTCGAGATCGCTCCATAATTTGCACGGGCGGAAAAATTAAATAAAATGAATTTCGACGGTTTAAATAAATATCAAAGGTTTTTAATGGTTTGCAAAGAAATATTTATTTAAACCGGATAAGTGCCCGACTGGCTCAGTGAGCGATCACGGCGCCAGGGTGTATGGGCAGAAAGGCTAGGGACTTAGCCCTAGGGGGCTTAAGCCCAATACATAGAAAATATGCATTTTAATGCTTTTTGAGGATTTTCAAAGGAATTTGGGGGTTCCAATAAGGCTAAGAAGGGGTCTTAGAACCTTATAAAGGGGATTTTGATGAGGGGAAAAGGCAGAAATGTGAAAATGAGGGATTTTTGTGGGAAATAGGGGGATAGAAAGATGAGGTTAGTTTGGGAAGAAGGGAAAGGAAAAAAATGGTGTTTGCAGTAACATTTGGCCTTGGAAATCAGCAGGATTTTAGAGTCTTTTGGGATGTAAAAAAAACTATAGGATCTGGACAGAGGCAGGAGGCCTTCAAGAGTCTTCAAGAGCCAACAATTTTTAGTAATAGAATTTGTTCCTTGAAGGGTCAAACAGTCTTAGCGACCTTTTGCTATAACAAATATTATAGGTGGCTAATAGTGGCTCCACTTGGGGATGGTGCCTTCTTGAAGGCATCAAGAACTTCAGACTTTCTTTCTCTGGGAGGCTGACCTGTGCCTTATCCATTGATGCTGCTCTGGGAGGCTGATCAGTTGCCTAATCCATTGGGCTACTCTTCTTTTACTGGGATGCTCTTTATCTGAAAAACATATTAGCAACCATGAAAAACAATGGATCTTCATCAATACAAACTTCTACCTACCCAACCCTACTGATCTAACATTTTTTCTTCTTTAGAGTGCACTTGGATTGGCAAACTCTTTTCACAACATTTTATTCTTTTGAAAGTAGGAAATCTAATATATTTCTACTCCTTATTTCTCCATGGAATCAGATTAAACAGTTGAGCCCATATGATTCTCTACCTAATCTACTAATCTGGTAGGATTAAACTGTCCAACAGATTTTATTCTCTAAATTCTAAAACAGAAAATTAAAAAATAGTCAAGTCAAGGTTAAATTGTTTGACTTCTTATGATCTATGGCATGGAAAACAAGCTGCACATAGACTTTTATTTTGAAAAAAATTTAAAACGAAATGGAAGGCTTTAAGATCTGAAAGTTTCTCATCATGGCCTTCTCTTTTCACAGCTCTATTTTGACTTTGTTTGAGCTGTTCTTACTTTGTCCTCTGGTTCAGATTTTGAGCTAATTAGAACCAGATTTACATCATTTTGACTCAGCAAAATAAAACAGATTTGAGTCATCTCTTTTTGGGAAACTTAGATTCAGGTTTTGATCATGTTTGAACCTTTCATTCATATCCTAATCTATCTACTGATAAGCCAAGATTAAACAGTTTGGCAAATCAAATTCAGTACCCTATCAGCAAAAAATTTAAAACTAATTAGTCAATATTAGGCAGGTTGACTAACTAGAAGTGTGTTTTGTAGGAGTGGCATTTAAGCTTGCACACTTTCAGAATTTATTTCTCTTTTTTGGTATGGGGCTATACCTTTCTTGTTTTCACAATTTGCCCTCTTTTCTTTTCTTTTTATTGTTTTTGTACTTTTTCTTTTATGAGACTGAACAAAGAAAATGGTATTTATAATGGAAATGGAAGCTTTAAAATCAAACTTAGCAGTAGTAATGCTTAAGGACCCTGCCATTGACAGGACCCCCAAACAGATCTGTGCCATCTAACTCTTGTGGAAAACAGGCATTAGGACCAACGGTGGACTGTATGATGTAAGGACCTTGCCACAAACTGTCAAATTTACCATTTTTACCCTTATCCTCTCTTTTGGAATCCCATTTTAGCACCTTATCTCCAATGTTGAAAACACAAGCCTTTGTTCTTTTGTCAAACAACTTCTTTATGTTTTCTTGCACCTTCTGAGCCCTATTGTAAACCTCTTCCCTAGTCTGTTGAAGATGTATTGTTTGAGTGATCCTCCTAATCGTGTTGTCCTCTTCCGACTGCATTTCTTGGATTAATTTTATTACTGGTACACCTAGACTGGTGGGAAACACCGCATCTGCTCCATAAACAAGCTGGTAATGGGACATTCCAATGAACTTTTTTGTGGTCAATCTTTCTACCCACAGAGCATGCACCAACTTGTTATGCCATGATTTTTTGTTCTCTTCAAGCAGCTTCTTGATGATGGTCACCAAACTTTTATTTGATGATTCAGCTAGCCCATTGCCTTGAGGGTAGTAATCAGTAGAATGACCAAGTGTAATATGATACCTGTGACAAAAATCAATCATCTTTTTGGAACAAAAAGCAGCAACATTATCAGTAATAATCTTCCTAGGGCATCCAAATCTAGACAATATATGGTCTTCAAGGAATTTTATAATGACAGAATCTGTGGCATTCCTAGAAGGGATGGCTTCAATCCATTTTGTGAAGTATTCAGTGGGTTTGACAATCCATTTGTGTTGGGCAGATGAAGCAGGGTGGATTTCCCCTATAAAATCTAGGCCCCACTATTGAAAAGGAGCTTCAACAGTGATAGGTTGTAATGGTAAAGGAAGAATTTTTCTTTTTCCTTCAAAAATTTGGCATTTGTGACAGGCAACTATCAATTTATGGACATCCTGGAAGAGGGTGGGCCAGTAATAGCCAGCTCTAAGGATTTTATTATCTATGGTTTTCCAGTAAAGATGGCCTCCACACTCTCCTTCATGGAATTCATATTTGATCCTTTCTGCATCAACTTCAGGCAAACATTTAAGCAATAAACCATCAACATTTTTCCAATATAAACATTCATTTAAAATGCAATAGTTTCTAGCTTTCAATTTTAAAAACCTTGCCTTTGTTTTTGATAAATCAGGAGGAGCATTAAGATTTGCAAGCACATACAAGATATCAGTGTACCAAGGTGAGTTTTGAAACTGCTCTTCAACAGTGGGAGCAGGTAATTCTTCCTGTTCATCTAAGGCATCTACCATGTTAATGTCAAGGGCTTGTAGATTAGATTCAACCATTAGTTGAGCTAAGCCCTGACCTTTAATAAGCTTGGTTGGTCTAATTTCCAAATCTTACTCTAATATAGCAGCAATCCATTTACCTCTCTTTCCATTTGGGTCTTGTGACAAGATGTCTTTTACCACTATATTAGGTACATAGGCAACGATGTGGGAATGTAGGATATACACTCTGAAGTCCTTTAAGGCCTTTACCAAAGCATAGGCCTGTTTTTCCATTATGTTATATTTCAAGGGTGCATCCCTTAAAGCCTTGCTGAAAAAAGCAATGGGATGTTCCCGTCCCTCTGGGTTTTTCTGCAACAAGACTGTAGCCATAGTATGCTCTGAGGCAAAGGAGAAAATAAGGAACTCTTTTGAAAATTCTAGGCTAATTAGGACTGGTGCCTGGGTGAGTGCATGTTTTACCAATTCGAAGGATTTTTTGGTTTCTACAGTCCACTTCACTCCTACTTCTTTCTTGAGCATATTAGTCATGTTTCTAAGGAGCTCTACTAAATTGGGAATAAACCTCCTCAAGAAGTTAATCTTTCCAATAAAGGACTGCAATTATTTTATGTTCCTTGGTTGGCTAATTTGTAGTATTCCCTCAACTCTATTTGGATCTATTTTAATCCCTTCTTCTGATATGATATGGCTGAGGAGTTTACCTTCTTGAAGGCCAAACACTGTATTTTTGGGATTTAAAGATAACCCAAACCTTCTACACCTTTCAAGGACCTTTCTTAAATGTTTTAGATGCTCTTCATCGGATTTGGAATAAACTGTTATGTAATCAAGGTAAATTACAATGAAGTGCCCTATCTCCTCTGAAAATGCAATGTCCATGGCCCTTTGGAAAGTGGCCCCAGCTTTCATTAATCCAAAAGGCATTTTCACATACATGAAAGTGCCCCAAGGAGTGGTGAAGGCTGTCTTGAGTTGGTCTTCTGGGAGTACTAAAACCTGGTTATACCTTGAAAAAACATCTAACAGAGAAATCCTCTTTGAACCAACTACCCTTTGTAGGATGTGTTCCATTTTGGGTAAAGGGTAATTGTCTTTTAGGGAGGCTCTGTTAAGGTTTCTGAAATCAATGCACAATCTGATTTCTCCTGTCTTTTTCCTCACGGCTACAAGGTTAGAAGCCCAATCTGGAAACCTCACAGGCACAATGATTCCTGCCTCATACATTTTCTTGATTTCCTTTTCTACTAGAGGCAGTTGTATTGGATTAATCCTACGCAGTTTTTTCTTAAAGGGTTTTTGGTTTTCTTTAAAAGGAATCTTGTGCTGGATGATTTCTGTATCGTAGGCTTTCAAGTCTTCATATCCCCAGGAAAACACATCAAAAAAATCTTTAAACAGGTCAACGTATTTCCTTTTCATGTCTGGTGACAAGGAATTAGCCAATTTAATCATTTTTGGCTGATCCTCGGTGCCTATGTTGCATTCCTCGACCTCGGACTCTGTGTATTCTACGGTGGGATTCTTTGCTACATCGTTAAAATCAAAGAGGTCTTCTAACGGTGCAAGCCCCCTCGGTATGTTCTTGTCTTTTGACGACAATACCTCAATATCTTCTTTTTCTGTGTCCTTGTATTCTTCAGTATGAGTGTCAAGTTATTTATTTAACATGTTGATTTCTATGGGGCCAGATGGTTTTTCTTTTTCAGGGGACTTTTTGTTTAGGCGATCTTCATCGGATTTAGAATCCGAATCAGATGACTCAAATTCATTCCTGCCCAGCAGAAAATCCTCTATCTGTTTGTCACCCTCAAAGACCTGCCAATATTTTTCATTATCTGGCACCGCTGGTCTAAACTTAATTTGAGTTGTACAGTCTTTGGTTCCAACTGGCGTTAAGCATGTTCTAGCCGAAAAAGCTAAATTGTGTGCGGAAATATTTCTTTTTCTTGGAACAAAAATTAATTTGGACTCCTCAAAAGTTTTTAAAAGTTCCATGACATCGTTTTGATAAGCTCTAAGTCTGGGATGATTTGTGTTATATTCCCCATTGACTTGCTTGATGACTAGTTCTGAATCCCCATACACGTTAATTCTTGTGGCTCCTAAATTTTTTAACAGATGTAAGCCTAAGAGAAGGGATTCATATTCTGCTATGTTATTGGAGTATTGAAAGTTTAATTTGCAGGAAATGTTTTATATGTGGTTATTTTCAGTGTTGGTAATCCAGACACCTGCACCAGCATTGTTTTTAGTGCATGACCCATCAAAATACATACTCCACAGAGGACTATTTTCGGTTTCATCTTGTTCAACCAACATGCTCAAGGGTCGTTGTGAAATCTCGGCACTTAGTTCTATTTGTTTCACATTCTCAGGTTTGTCATGGAGCTGAGCGTGAGGGGCAGTCTGTTGTTTGCCATCTTGGCTTTTTTCACTTTGGTCCGTTGTTTCAACGCACTGTTCCAAAATTTCTCTCTCGTTTTCTTCCATATCTAGAACTGCATTTATTTCTAAATTTGGGGTCTCTAACTGTTTGTCTGAGTCACTGTGTTCTGGCTCTGACTGTTTTGTGGATTCATTATTGCAAAAGATAAACGAATCCAGGTCAGTATGGAAAAAACAAATGGGAGAATTTTCAGGCTTTTCTGGGCTACTGACCATGAATTTCATGTGTGACTCTCTGTACAGTCTTCTAAGCTGGCTAAAAACAGGGATAGTGGCATATGTCTCGTCCATATATATGGTACCTTGGAGTTTGGCACCCCATGATCTTGACAACAACATGCCATATTTAGGAGGCACATCTGCCACCACAACATCCATCACCATGTACTTGGCTGGGATTTGGGTCAAACTCACACAAAGGTCTTTGATCAGGCCAAGGCACTTTACTCTATTAGAAACAAAAGAATATAATTCCTTGTAAGGTCTGTTTATTTCTAATCCTAGCATTTCCATTATCACCTTTGGCATAAGGTTGTGCGAGGCTCCAGAGTCATGCATAGCATTATGCAGGATCTTGTCATGAACATTGAAACTCACATAGAAGGGGGGTACAGGTCCCTCTTGATATATACCTTCAATCTTAGGACCAAAAATAAGCTTTGGCTGGTCATCATTAAGATTGAATAAGTCATTATTATCCTCAATATTTAAAGCCTTCAAAATTTGGGTCCTATATACATTCTGGGCAGTTAACTCAGTCAGGGGAACAAAGATTCTAATATTTGAAATTTCCTGCTCTAGGCTGAAAAGAATCTGGTTCTTTGATGAACTTGTCTCAGCCTTACTAGCTCCCAGTCTATCAGCAACATCAGCTTGCTGATTTGTTCTACTCGTTTTTGACAAAATGGTCTTAACAGGAGTACTAGCTGAAGTGGTAGTACTACTAATGTCCGCACTCTACTTTTCTTTTTTTTGAGTGCCTTTCTCTCTATCTCTATCAGAATTCACAGCTACTGTTTTATCCTTTTGTTTGACAATTTTAGGCTTGGTTGTAGTGTTGTTTTGTGAAGATTTGTCAGAGGTTTTGGTGTTGGGAGTTTGTTGACTGGTTTTTCTTCTAAGGTCATATTCTTTTTTAGGTTCTATGATAACATTTTCCATGTCCTGACAATAACTTGCATTATCATATTTGTTGTCATCATAAGGGGTATGAAAACCTTGTTCCCTATCAAAATGAATCTCAAAGTCATCATTATCTACTCCCAACATGTTGATATCATCTTTCTCTGTTATCTCCTCTGTTTCCTCAACCTCACTTATATAGTTTTGATGAAGGGAGGAGTGATCTGTTGATCATCTTCCCTAGGTTTTTTTGGAGGCTGGTTCCTTCTAAAATTCTGATTCTGGTTCTGGTTCTTGTTTTGAGGAGCAGTTTGGTTTTGACTTGCTTGTGCTCTATCAAGGATGCTCATTTTCTTCATCATCTCCTCCATCATTCTTTCCATCTTTGAGTTGGAAGTAGAAGGGGAATTTTCCTCTCGAAAGGACACTCTCTTTTCAGTTTTCATTCTTGCTCTCTTCTCCATTAGGTTGACTTCCACAGAAAGAGCACCCTTTTGCATATCTTCAAGAGTTGCAAAATCTCTCTCCCTCAACTGATAAGCCATCTCAGGATCAAACCCTTCAGGAAACTTGTTTAAAGCTGAGCCTTGTGGGGATTTTAGTTCTGGGGAAAGTGCATTATACACACTATTGAATCTAGTGCAATAAGCTTGCACACTTTCCCCAGTGTCTCTATGGAGATTCTTATAGTCAGAAAGGACTTGGAGAGGGTTTTTCTTTACTTCCCATTTGTTTAAGAATGTTTGATGGAAGGCTTGTAGATCACGGATACTATGGGGGGTTAAACCTTTGAACCATTTCCTCACTTCTCCCCCTAAGCTCTGAGAAAATAACCTAAGTTTGACCGAATCATCATCAATTTCATTTCTGTCAAAGTAGTCATTCATCTTATCCACACGTTGTGATGCAATTGTTGCATTGTTAGCATCATATAATGGAATTTTGGATTGATAGTCCTATGGAAGATTGACTAATGGTACAGGAAGGACTAGGGGAGCATACCATGCGGCCATGGTAGGAGGTGGAGGTGGATTTATAGGTGGGTTGACAAAAGGGAAGGTGGGTTGAAGTGGAGTGGTTTGAATAGTGGATGAAGGATGAGTAGATGTGGATGGAACAACAGTAGATTGCTGAGCTGATCTTGGGTGAGAGACACCTAAATTCAACAGGACGTGTCGATCAAGTGGTGTTGTTTCCTTACTACCAAGAGGTTCACTTGTTTCAGGAGATGATGGTGAAGACTCAGAATCTAACTGGACTAAGTCACCAAGAGACCTAGTTCTAAATGGATTTACTAAGTCAGCTTGTGATTTTTGTAGAGCTGAAAGATTTTCAGGGACTGAATTAGCTCTCAAGGGTGATCTGAAAACAGTTGATAATTTAATCATAGGAGACTTCCAAAGGATACTTTCTAGGTTATCAACTATCTCAGGCGGGTCAGGGTTAGGATAGGCTTTGGTGTGAATCTTTCTGGGAGCCACTATGCTGTGTTATTAGACCCTACATAAACAAGAAAAGTTCAACCAGGTATGGCAATCTTTAAGAGGTTAACTAGTCTTTTTTGGAAAAATTTCAGTCCTGCAGTCTTGTGACTAAGTTTGAAAGGTGTTATAATGATAAGGATTCTTCCCAGTGGAGTCTTAAGGTCTGTTCAGGATTTTGGAGTCACCAAGTGGAAGTTTTTAGCTCTTTTCAGAGGTAAAAGGTCTTATGGTCCACCACCATGTTTATTGAATACCAATCTGAAATATTTTTAAGGTTTTTATAAGTTATTTTTGAGTTGTATGGTTTTTTAAGAATATCCTAACTTTGTTTCAAAACTTAGCTACGGTTATGAGACAAAGACAGTTTACTCTTATGGCAAAGCCAGCTGATTTTTCAAGGTTGGATAAATTCTTAGGAGAATCCTAGGGTTTGCCTAGTTTGTCACTGATTCAAGTAAGTTTTATCATGATTACCATGATTTTGGTAGTGCTTAAAAAGGTTGCTTTTTACTCTCAAGGTTTTATGAATTTTTTCTAGGGAACTCAAACCAGAGATTGACTGAGAGGGAATTCACTAGATATGTCACCCCAGTAAGAGGATGAGATCCAGAGGCTACCTGGCCCTTTCCAGACTCTGTCTAAGAGTATGGGAGAACACAACAAAGGTATAGGGTTTGGAGTCCCCAGTGGAGTCGCCAGAAATGTTAGTAGCTGGTGGCTCAGCTGGTTTGATATAGCAATTATTCTTGAACCAAAATCCCTTATTTTCTATGGTTATCCTTAAATGAAGATGATCCTGGGTTTTGTCCCCAATGGAGTCACCGGAAATGTTAGGAATCTATAATTTATTAGCAAGATTGGCAGAGTCCAATTACAGAAGCAACATCATTTCAACCAACTTTGGGATTCTAGGATCTAGCCCTCCTGAATCCAGAGAGGGATCTCTCTATGAATGAGTTTAAAGATGTGATCTTTAATAGCTAAAATTATGATATTAGGCTAGTTATGAAGAGCTTTGATTTTGTTTTGTTTGTTTTGGTTGGGCAAGGACATGATGAAGGTGAAGGAAGTTTCAAAATGAAGGGTGAAGATGTTTGCAGATGGAGAAATGATTTGGCTGACAAAAAAGGCAAATACAGTTTTAACCCCTTGGGCTATGGAGTCATAGGAGGATTTTAATTGGACAACAAGGTTCAAGTAGGATCCATTGGGCAAGTCACTTATGTCAAAGGATCTCTTAAAGTGATTTTATGGAATGAAACAAATAGGAAATGAAGAACAAACAAATGAAAGGTATAGTGAAACAACCTAAGATCAAATAAGTTCTTTTAAACTATATTGCTTCAGCATGCACTTAAAGAAAAACATGAGAGTTTTCTGAGATCAGGTTGATACCTTTAAACTAGCCCGCTTTGAATTTATTTCAGTTAGAAAACATTAAAAGACAATTTAACAACTTAAGATCAGGTAAGTGCCTTTAAACTACCCTGCTTTCAGCATATTCAATAAGGAAAACAGAAAATTATTCTGAGATCAGTTTAATACCTTTAAACTAGCCTTCTTTGAAATACTTTCAGTAAGAAAACATTAAAAGACAGTTCAATAGCTTAAGATCAAACAAGTGCTTTTAAACTATATTGCTTCAGCATGTCCAATAAGGAAAACATGGATAACAGTGACAAAGAGCAATTTAGATCAGACAAGTGCCTTTAAACCAGCCTCCATTGATGTACTCTTCAAAGAGAACTTTCAAATGAAGAAAACATAGACAATAAAGTGTTCAGTGAGAGTAGGGTACTGTAGAAAGTAAATCCTAGCTCTATGTTTGCTGCTCTTTATCAGAGAAAATGAACAGAATGAAAACATTAAGCAAAATAACAATTGACAGTGAGGAACACATCACCATTGACACAAATTAGGATCCCATAAATCAGTAGCTTGTATTTGATGTTCGAACCAGTTACAATTAGCAAGCCCGGTGGGTCTCTACAACTTCAAACTTCTCATATCAGCTTATGTATCTTTAAGTTGCAAACAGGGCATCAGTAGCTTCAGAATAACTATTACATGCATTCAAATTTCCAGAGACCAACATTCGCTCATCTTCTATAGAAGTATTTATAGAAGAATGAAGAGGTGGGAGGATTTCCCAGGGGTCAAGTATTATTAATTATGTAATCAATGCAATTCCTAGCCTTTGGGAACCAGGCAAGGCATAAGGTGGGAAGGTAATCGTTTATAACTCTGCTTCATAACTCTGTTTGTGTCTTTCGAGGCCTAATGATTGAAAATATCTGCTTCTGGACTATTCTTTAACCTTTAAAATAGCTTTGCCTAAAATTTGGAGATAAAACCCTTGATTAGTATTATTTGTTCGGCAACCTTTGATTTCATGTGAGGCTGTAGGTGCCTTTCGAAGCTGGAGAAGGTTCAATTAGCCTCTGTTTTGGCGTCGAAGTAACTCTGCAGCCATTCTTTGCGCTGAAGTGTCCGCTGGAGTAACTCTTCGGCTGCGTTTGAGACAAATATCTGATCCTGATCAATAAATTCGGCCTCTGATTGAATATTTTGAGGCACAGGTGGCATTTCAGTAACTAGAGGGATCAATTTTCCTCAATTGCGGCGGTGGAAGCGCTCCTGTCGATAAAACCCTTAAAATATTCTTTAAACTGTGTTTTAAATCGGGGATTAGGCTTTTGATAACCGTCTTAGCCGTAATTCCCATAAAACTGTCTCTAATCCTCTGTTCTGATACATTTTGGTCTTCGGCACTGATACTCTTTGACTGTGCCCCTTTCATGGTGTCTTTGCTGGTGTGCAGGGTTGCGCAGGGTTTATATGGCATCCATGCCTGAGAAAACATTGATGAAACGTGCATTTCCACCCTGTGGATGATTTCCTTTGACGAATCGAAGACAGGAAAGTCGTCACCCTCCGCCTCTGAATCTTCTTTGGAAATAACGAAAAAATGATTTAAAATCTTGCAAAACACGAAAAATATTATAAAACCTGCATATATAGGTTAACTGCATCGGAGGGAGTGCGAGGAGATCAGAGCCGTTGGATGGCATCATCCAACGGTCAGGATTGATCGGGAGTGATCGTGGAATGGGTGAAAGAAGGATTAAATCCGAGCCGTCGATCATGTAGAGATCGACGGTCGAGATTGAGCGAGGTGGTCAGGGGAGAAGGATGAATCTGAGTCGTCGATCACGCAGAGATCGACGGTCGGGATTGGGCAATGGAAAGTCAAGCGGAGATATTGGGCGATGAATTGTGGGCCGTCGATCTGCATATTAGATTGACGGCGGAGATTTATTTGCCGTTGTACGATGGCCCGGTTATCGTGCGCGCACCTTCGTTAACCATCGAGCAACTTTAGCAAGCGATCACCGTTGGATCAGTGGGCCCAGATTGGATGGTCCACAGTGATATCGCTGGGCATCCAGGTCCGAACGTTAATGCGTGATGGACAATGGTTTCACAAAAGTACAAGGGACGCGTTTCAAGCGATGTATGGAATCGCTGGCCATCGGGCAAAAACCGCCCTCCGCTGAAGAGTGGTGTGATAAAAACCACGCGGTTTTGGGAAAATGGCGCACAGCTGGTGAGTCCACAGGGAGGCGCGCTCCGCACGGTCAGATCTATGGATTGAATCGACGGTCGAGATCGCTCCATAATTTGCACGGACGGAAAAATTAAATAAACTGAATTTCGACGATTTAAATAAATATCAAGGGTTTTTAATGGTTTGCGAAAAAATATTTATTTAAACTGGAAAAGCGCCCGACTGGCTCAGTGCGCAGTCATGGCTCCAGGTTGTATGGGTGGAAAGGCTAGGGACTTAGCCCTAGGGGGCTTAAGCCCAATACATAGAAAATATGCATTTTAATGCTTTTTGAGGATTTTCAAAGGAATTTGGGGATTCCGATAAGGCTAAGAAGGGGTCTTAGAACCTTATAAAGGGGATTTTGATGAGGGGAAAAGGCAGAAATGTGAAAATGAGGGATTTTTGTGGGAAATAGGGGGATAGAAAGATGAGGTTAGTTTGGGAAGAAGGGAAAGGAAAAAAATGGTGTTTGCAGCAACATTTGGCCTTGGAAATCAGCAGGATTTCAAAGTCTTTTGGGATGTAAACAAAAGTATAGGATCTGGACAGAGGTAGGAGGCCTTCAAGAGTCTTCAAGAGCCAATAATTTTTAGTAATATAATTTGTTCCTTGAAGAATCAAACAGTCTTAGCCACCTTTTGCTATAACAAATATTATAGGTGGCTAACAGCCATTTCAGTTTGGGAGATCATCAAAGGATGAGAATGGTATCATTGGATGCCATAATTTTAGGAGCACATAATCAGCGATTTTCAATACATTTGGAGATCATTTTCTCCCCCGAAATGGTGAAAAATGCCCTCTTTTTCTACACTCTGCGAAACTGACTTGATGAGTTGATGTATCTACAGATTATTTTAGAAGTAGCAGAAGAAAGCATTTCAGAAAGTTCCAGAATAATGATAAATAAGTTATGCTACAAAGCATACGCGGGTTTGTTAAGGTGAAGTAGCGTATGCACGCGGAAAAGCACGTTCCAAGTCGCGTATGCCCTTTTGCGCTCCAAATTTAGAATACCAAGGGGTGTTACCATGGTATTGACCCATTGTATTGAGCGCTGGAATATCTATTTGATCCCGTCCAAGAATACCATTAGTAGTTGAGTGGTTTTGACTCATGGTATTGACAAAGGCTAAATCTATTTAAGGATAAGAAGATCATAGTGCAATGTGTGCATGAGTAAGGGTTGTTAATGAATATAAGGAATATCTGCATGGATGAACTCTGTTCTTAATTGATAGATCTGAATCTATGATGCACCTATGAATACAATGATGGATGAAGCAAATGATGAAGAAGAATCTCTAGATCTGAAATGACCTTGTATTTTCTAGATCTGCTTATGGAATGTTTAGATTCGAGATGAGGCGAAATAATTTCTGTGCTAAAGGATGAACCGAGTTGTCGGTCCGATCCGAAGAGCCTTACGCTCCGAAAAGGATGTATATGCGGTGTTCGCTTCAAATAGTGTTGCGGTATACATGGTCTCGCTTTAAGGAAAAGCACGTATGGGCAGTAGGGGTTTATGAAGAATGCACAATATGCACAAGTATACGCGGGTTGTCCATGAAAACACGTACATACGCAGATCGTTAGTTAAAGTTGCATGGAATCTAGGGTCAGATATCGAGAGCACAAATGAAAAATGCGTGGATCCTATTTTCTGTTGTTTCATCACATCCGTCAATGATGTATTCATACAGAACTGGGTTGTTTGAATGATGAATATGCTGCTGATTATGTTAATTTAAGATCAAGTTGTTGGTTGATTGGTTGATGATTCAATGAATGAATTGATGGGGTTATAAGTTTCAGTTTGATGAATGTTGAGCTTAAATGTATGGAGTGGGTCCAGTCTGAAAATATGATGAAAAGAGGCCTACAAGTTGTGTTGTATGGAAGCGATTGGATCCAGTATGAAAATTGATGAAACGTGTTCGTAATGGTGTCAAGGTTTTAAGCTCTCTAAAGGAGGCTGCCAGTCTTCTCTAGTGGTAGTCAAACGAGAGCATCAGTAGCTCCTCCCGTGAGAGGCCTGTAAACCCAGACAGTAGGTCAGGGAGCCCTCGGCAGGCAGGAGAGGGGCCGGTGAAACTGAGAGCAAAATAGAAGCCTCCTTCCAGGAGAGGTACACAATCAGAGAGAAGGTTGTAGCCTTCTGCAGGTGGGTGCCTGTGTGCTGGTATGAGTCTGCGCTAGTACATGGTTGTACAATGTTTTCTTTATAATAAAATATTGAAGACTGAGACGACGACAGCGGTGGTTTTCTCTCGAATTGGGTTTCCACCTTAAATCTTGGTGTTCATGTGTGTTGCTTATGTGTGATGATTTATTCTGTTCTTACTGCACATGTTTACTACTTACTAAACATCTAATGAAGGAATGATGCAATGGTCTAAGCTAAGAATTATAAGCATAATGAAATATTTGTTAATACATGAGTTTTATTAAGGGTATCCACGTGTATATGCAAGTTGGATTCATTAAAGTAGCATATGGGTTTTAGAGAAAGAAAAAGTAAAAAGTTTTCAGTCTTCGCACTCAAACATCATCTCACACTTCTTCTTGCGTATTTTTCCCAACAATTGGTATCAGAGCAGGTCCTTTTGCAGAAGCTTGATCGCTTGAAGGAGATTCGTTGCAATGGGAAGTCATGAAGGAGTAATGACTCTAAGGCCACCTCTATTCAATGGAAGAAATCTGTTATTCTGGAAGATACGAACAAAAGCTTATCTGCAAAGTCTTGGTGCAGAAGTATGGGCAATCGTGGAAGAAGGTTATCGGTATCCAACAATTATTCCTACTGATGCAGAAGAAAGGAAGAAATATGAAATCAACACCAAAGCAGTCAATGTTTTATTAGGAAGCCTGTCTGAATCAAAATTTGTTAAAGTGATGCAGCTAAATTTAGCAAAAGAAGTATGGGACAAAATCATTCTAAGCTATGAAGGAGATACAAAGGTAAAAAGTGCCAAACTCCAAACTCTCAGAATTGAATATGAAAATTTAAGGATGCATAGTGATGAGAGTATTGCCAGTTTCCTTTTATGTCTAGATGATGTTGTAAATCATATGAGAAGTTTGGGTGAAACCATAACCGATACTACTCTGGTTGAAAAATTCTTAAGATCTTTGACTTCAAAATTTGAGTCAAAAGTATCTATTATTGAAGAAAGGAAAGATCTGCAAACTCTTACTGTTGTTCAACTACATGGTATTCTAACTGCTTTTGAAATGAGAGAAGAAGGTCCCTATCAAATCAGAGAAGTTTCCTTTAAGGCATGTGCAAAAGGAAAAGAAAAGGAAGTTGTCAAGGAATCAAGTTACATATCAGAAGAAGAAGAAGCAAATTTTGTGAGAAGACTTCAACCAGGTACTGGAAGATTCAAAGGTAAGATTCCTTTCAAGTGTTTTAATTATGGAAGAGTTGGTCATCATGCTGCTAAATGTCCTTATGAAGAAAATCATGATAAAGGGAAACAATTTAAAAAGAGCTATTATACAATTGAAGATAATGATGAAATGTCAAATGAGGATGAAAAGGATTCTGACCAAGATCTGCTAGTGCTCATGGCAAGGAAGAAAAAGAAGAAGGCTACTCAAAAGGAGATATCTCAGAAAACATGTGCAGCAGAAAATGAAGAAGATAAAACAGGTATTGAATGTTGTTCTTGTGATTCACTTTCTTGTGCAAGCAATGGTAAAGATAGTGAAAGTAATGTTATGGATCTAGAAGAAGCTCTCAAGATTAAAGTTGAAGATCAACAAAGATCATTTAAAGAGAGAGAATTTATCTACAATGAGATGATCTCTCAAATGAAAGGATAGATAGAAATACTGAATGGTCAGATAGACAAGTATCAAAGGTTGTACAATTATGCAACCAATCGAAACAAAAGACTTGAAGCAGAAATCATCGATCTAAATGAAGATCTGGAAAAATCAAATAAGAAGAATGAAGAACTTGAAGCAGAAATAATCTCTCTAAAAGAAGATCTTGAAGCATCAAATAAGAAGAATGAAGAACTTCTACAATCATTTGAAAAAGAAGGATGTGAAGCAGAAATCATCTAGCTCAAAACAGATCTGGAAAAATCAAATAAGAAGAATGAAGAACTTCTACAAATTTTTGAAGAACAAGAAAATGGGTTGAAAGAAGAGATTTTAAAACTGAATGATCCAGTAGAATAAGAAATAAGGGTCGAAGAAAGTATGAAGAAGCAATGCCAAAAATTGGAGGTTGAGGTAAATATTTTGAAAGGTAAATTAGAAGAAAAAGATAAACTCTTGAGATTCCAAGATAGTACTAAGATTCTGTAAAATATTCTTAGTAGTCAAAGGTCTCCCTCTGTTAAATTTGGTCTTGGTTTTAATGAAACTGTTAAAGGAGAATCTAGTTCACAAGGAAGTGCTAAAGATTCAAAGAATATCAATGCAAAACCTGAAGTATTGAAAGAAACAAAATGTCAACCAACAATCATGAACTCTCAAAAGGAATCATTCCCTCCTTTGATCAATAATGTTGAATGCTTTAAATGTCATAATTATGGGCATGTTGCATCCAATTGCAGAAGAAGAATGTTTCAGTCACATACAAACAGATTCTACACAGAAAGGTACTCAGGTTTCTTCAATGGATATTTTTTTTCATGCAACAAGTTTGGTCATAAAGCAGCTGATCGCAATAGAAGAAGGAATAGAAAAACACATTATAATCCTTATGCTTACTTTTCTGGTCACATAAGATGTTATGCTTGTAACAAGTATGGACATGTAGAAAAACAATGTAGGATGAACAAATCTGAGAAACTGGATAATTTCCAGCATACAATAAGAAATTTCAAGAAAAGCTGGAAAAAGAAGGAGGACCGGTCAGAAACGTAGGGAATATTGACCCTACTGCAGTCATCTGCTTCTAAAGCTTACTTCTCATAATGACTGCAGGATGATGTGAGATACATTATAGGGATTAGTAATGTATCATCACAGGGGGAGCAATGTATGATGATTCCCATGGCTGGCTTGATAATTATGGTAATGTTTATTTCTGACAGTGCATCTGATGTGAAGAAGACAGGTACAGGTAGTACAAATTCAGGGGGAGATGAAAGTGTGAAATTTTCAGTATTTCACTTTCCATACGCAGGTTTACTGAACCAAAGCCGCGTATACATGTGAGTTACGCTGAAGACAGTCGCGTATTCTTTTCTGTTAAGGAAAACAGTGAGATGGCTCAAGAACAGGAGTACAGGTTTAGGGGGGAGCATCAGTCTAACTACTAATGATTGCATTGTTGGCATTGTATCTGCTTATTCCTTAGTTCTCATACTCAAATGATGATGACGTGATGCATGGTTTCTAATGATAAGATTATGGATGAGCCCTGTTTGCTTTTTGCTGAAGAATATATTTTGTTTTCACACATGGATGAGATGAAAGTTTTATGATGCAGAGATAAGATTAGATCATGCAGAGCTTATTTCTATGGTTGATATTAGATCACATGGATGATTTTTTAACACATATTGTCTATTGAAGAAGTTGTTCTGATATGATCTTTTTCACAAAGAAAAAATTCGTAACTTTTCATTTATGATAGGTTACATGTTACATAAGCTAGTAGTATGTACTACTATTCAGTCCAAAAGACTATTACAATTCTGCCTCTTAGCCTTTCTGCAGGCAATATCACAGTCCCAAAAAAGAAAATCATTTCAGTGATGAAACTAGTGTCCACATAGTAAGTTCGGTGCATAACTTACTAGCTGATATAGAAACCAAATACAAATATAAAGTAGATATACAAGCCGAAAATATAAGCGAGGGAGCTAGTACAAAACCTCCCAAACAGTTGTACAACTAAACAACCAAAATAGCAGGTGCCTCCTCGATAAAAGGCCGATGAAAATATCTGTAAATCTGTCCATCAATGTGTTCTGTAATATGCCAGGTGCCCCAGATCAGCTACGAAGCTTCTTTGGGTAGTTGGTCAGCCACTTTGTTCATAGACCTGTAAATATGAGACACTGAGATGGAATCAAAGAGTGCTCTAAGATGGTGTACCTCTCGCAGCAGTGCAGACAGTTTGTGCGAGTGACAATGAGTTAGATTATTGAACCAATTGATCACAAGTTGTGAATCTCCAAAGATCTGGATGGAGTTGCAGTGAATGTCCCGAGCAAATGTTAGTAGAAGTCTATGGCTTTGTAGTTCGACATAGTTGTTTGTACCGGGACCCAATCCCATTCTGATGTTGTATTAGCGGTGATCATTCAAATATAGTGATGCGCCCCCCCCACACCCATGTGCGTTGGACGCACCATCGAAATAGGCCCACGCACGGTTATGATCAATAATTTCAAGAGTCCCGTGGGCACGCTTGTTGTGGATGCGATCCTCGGGTAGGAGCCGAAATGTAGCAATTGATACAGCACATATTTGGTCACAATCTATAGGAACCCCATTAAAAATTTGTTTATTACAGCCGATCCATATCTCCCATGCCACAATTAGTGGGAGGTTGCGTAATCTTGGGCTATGTACATAGTGCTGCCACCAATTAGTCCAAGCTTAAATTAATGTGCCACCCTGCCAATTAAGTCTGCTGCCTAGATCAGTGATGACCCGAGACCAGATACCTTTGATGATGTTGCACTGTAGGAATAAATGGAGAGTATCCTCGCATTTTTCAAGACAGTAACAGCATCTAGATGCCTCGTGATAAGCCCGTCTGTGGAGGAATTCCATGGTAGGTATACAGTGATTTAGAATGCACCAGAAAAGGATTTTGTGCTTGTGAAAGGTCTTCAATTTCTAGATATTGCGCCACCACCATTCTTTTATAGGGGGTTCCCTGGGCCTAATCAGTGCGAGGTATCCAAGCTTGGGAGTATAATGACCATCAATTGAAACAACCCAAATCAATTTGTCCTTCTGATCCAAGATGCGGATGTTAGATGCTTTCAGAGCCCAGATGTATTTTTGCCAGACCCGAGTGCCAGCTTGTGGGATCTCAAGGTCCTCTACTTGTAGCCAGGCTTGACCCCGCCATGTGGAATGTATCATATCCACAATCTGTGCCAGATAGAAAATATTTCTGTGGGCTAGGTGCTTAATGATGAAATCCGGTAACTTGTAATATTCCCCACTCCCTGACCAAGAATCAGTGCCTATGCGGACATTTGCACCAGTACCTATTTTCCATGATAGTCCATTCTGAATAATGTGTGTTGCCTTAGTGATAGCCCTCCATATGATTGATGCACCCGACATCAGTCCAATTCTGCCACGGATCCATTCAAGGGGGTTTTGTGGCGAGATATATTTAGCTACCATGACCTCTTTCCATAGGCTTTTTCCAGTTATTAAGTGCCAACACATCTTTGCCGCAAGAGCCCTCGAAAAAAGATAGAGATCCTTTAACCCCCAGCCTCCCCATTGTTTGGGAATGTTGATGCGATCCCAGGCAATCCAGGCAAACGTGGATGCCTTTCCTTGGTTGCGCCAAAGGAATTGTCTGCAGATGCATTTGATTCTATTAGTAATACCAATAGGAATCCAGGCCAGGGTCATCCAATAGACCGATATGGCTTCAAGCACAGACTTAATGAGGATCAGTCGACCAGCCCTGGATAACCATCGGTTATACCAAACATTTATTCTGCGCTCAATTTTTTCAATGATCCAATTCCAGTCTTTGATCTTATAATCGTTTGGTTTGATATGATACCCCAGATATGTGAGACCATCATTGATATCTATGTAGACATAGTCAAATAGATTCATTAAAGTGCCTTTTTCCATTCTCGAATAGCCCGTCATGATAATAGAGGATTTGGTGCTATTTGGTGCCATACCGGTGGCCCTACAAAAACAATTCAGTAGCAAATCAAATTGTACAGAGTCTTGTCTAGTACCATTTAGGAATATAAGTACATCGTCCACAAATAAAAGGTGAGTGAGATATAGTATATCATTGATCTGGAGTCCCTGTAGTACTCCCCTATCTTTTGCATTTTTTATGAGGACAAAGAGACCTTCCATGACAAGGACAAATCATAATGGTGAGAGAGGGAAGCCCTGACGAAGACCCCGCCCCGCATGAAAGAAATCAGATGCAGTGCCATTGATCAATATGCTAAAGGTAGCATGACAGATGCAGCCCATAATCCAGTTTATAAATGTATGAGGAAAGCCTGAGTGGATGAGAATGAGATGAAGGTAACTCCAGTTCACTTGATCAAAAGCCTTTGTGAGATCAATCTTGAGTATAGTCGATTTCTGGCGAAGGGTTTTAATGGAATGAAGGGCCTCCTGGGCAGTACCAATGGCCTCATGAATTTTCCTATGATTTAGAAATGCAAATTGTTCCTTTTCAATATGAGTGGATAGGAAAGGCTTGATGCGGTTTGCAATGATTTTGGAAATGATCTTGTAGATGCAGTTACACAGCGATATGGGCCTGTACTTGTTGAAACTGGTTGGTTTATCCGATTTAGGTATAAGAGCAATAAAAGTGGTGTTGAAACAATCATATATCCTACCTCGTACCCTGCTATCCTTAATCATAGTCAGAAGGTCAGATGACATGAGATCGAAGAAATGGATGAAAAACTCAATGGGCCAGCCATCAGGCCTAGGGCTTTTGTCCCGCTTGAACCATTTCAAAACTCCCTCTAGTTCACCTAAGGTGACCGGAGCATTGAGTTCATCCATCTGCTCCTGTTCCACAAATAGTTTAAAGTTCTATGTAATGTGCAAGATGTCCGGGAGATTTATGTTTGTAGACGCCCTATAAAGATTGGAGAAGTGTCTTGTGCCCAGATCAGTTAGTTATGACTACGTTCTCGCAGTGAAGCCATTTCGATTGGATAATTCCCAAATGGTGTTTGTAGCCCTGTGGCCATTTGCATGCTGCTGAAAAAATTTGGTGTTTTCGTCTCCAGCCAGTAACCAAATAGCCCGACATTTTAGCCTCCAATCTTCCTCTTTTTGTCTCAGAAGTTTATCCTTTTCGGTCTCAAGTGCAAAAAGTTGTTCCTTGGTATCATCAGATCTATAACCCAACAGATCAACATTGTTGAGTATGCCAATTTTTTCTTCAATGTTATGCAGTGCCTCCCTCTCCATTCTCTTTTTATTCCGAACCCACTGAATGGTAAGGTTTTTAATGTGATTTAGGTTGTCATTGATAACCCGGCCAGGGTCATGGTCAATCGAAGGTCTACAGTGCTGCCAAGCCCGGGTGACCATCAAGTGATATTCCGGGTCTCGCAGCCATCTGGAGTTGAATTTGAAAGGTGGGCGAGCTCTATTAGGTCCACATTCGAATTCCAAAAAAAATGGGAGAGTGATTAGATTTACCCCCCGTCCCCACCCATTTTCGTGCTCGAGTCATAATGGGTAGGAGGGACTGCTTAAAAAGAAATCTGTCGAGTCTGCGAGCCAAAGCAACATTCCCGGTCCTTCTGTTCCTCCAGGTGGGTTCTATCTTGGTGGTCTGAATGTCAATGAGATGAGAGGCACCGAACCTTGAGTTGAAAAACTCAGCCAATGGATCCGGGGTAGCCTGGGGGCCCCAAGATTCCGAAATACCTAATGAGAAATTCAGGTCTCCCCCCAATATGATATGGGGGATAGCCAACAGTGAACAGGACAATAAGGAGTTCCATAATTTCTCTCTGTTAGAGCAGGGCCCATAAACATTAACCAGAGTAAACTCGATCTTAGAATTACCAAATAGGACATTCATAGCAAGAAAAAATGTCCAGCCCCAACAGTTAATCATCCGGGTGGTTTTATCGTTAATTCCCAATGCACAACCCCCTTATCTTCCGTGAGCATCAAGTGTAATGAAGGTCCAATCAGGAAGAAAAGGAGTTAAAGTAGCCATCACCTCCAAACCCGCACCAAGCGTCTCTTGCAGAAATAGAATATTAATTGGCTTTTGTGCTATTAGGTCCCTGAGGGCCAATCTCTTATCGGGGTTGGCCAGTCCCCTGCAATTGTAGGAGAGACAAATCATGATGTCACAACCATCAAGGGTATTCTAGCTCTAAGGACCTGCATAAGAGATGTTTGAGTACCATATTCCACTTCATAATTAGCTCTTTTGATGGCTTTTGCTAAAGCAGAAGGTCTACCACGAGATTTGGTGGGTATACTGCCCTGACCCGGCCCAATACCGAAAGCCTCACTAGATTGTGGAAGGGATAGGGATCTAAGATAGTAATTATGTCTCGAGGAGTGAGTCTCCGAAGAGGAGGCTAAGTGGCAATGGGAAGGTTCAGCAGATGTATGTTGGATGATGGGGGTGTAAGATGGAGTGGCCAAAGCGATGGTGCAACATATCGAGGGGAGCTTCAGTGATTGGCGAGACAAACTCGATGATATGCATGATAAAGAAATTGCAGAAGACAGATTAAGGGCAGCATCTATAGAAGTAGTAACCAACATAGTAATGGAAGATGATATAAAAACACAATCATTAAATAAAGGGCCAGAAGAAGAAATAGTACCCGGGATGAACAGATTATTCTGAGAAGGCACCGACGTGACCTGTGGGCGGGATCTGGGATGCGTGTTTGTCCAGGATGGCTGTTCCGATGTCCGCAACCCAATGTCGCGAGGGGATTCAGGAGCTCTCGTCGGCTCTCCCACTGAGTCCTGCATGATGCTAGTATCCGGCTCAGTTTGTGTGCCAATGGTACAAGATTTATTTGTAACCAGCTTTCCAATCCCCTTCCTTGGACAGTCTTTGTATAATTTTCCCACCTCATGACATTTCCTGCAGCGAAATGGTACGCCCTCCTAATCTAGAGGTTGCTGCCACATCATCCCATCAAATAGCATGTTTAAATTCTCATATAGACCGTCCCAAGTATCCAGAAAGATCAAGATGCGAGCCACTGCTCTGCTGCCAGAAGACAGGTATGAGCGATCATGATCCAGGTATAGACCGAAATGTCCCCCAATGTTCCGAAGTGTGGAGTCGTTCCAAAATTGCAAAGGCAGTCCGGGCAGCCGCATCCAGATGGGACCAGCACCCGCATTCTCCTTTTTGGGATCGAAAAGAGGTACCCATCTCTTGAGATAGACAGGGTGTAGCTCTAGATGCTAGTAGTGCTTGAGAGCCCAATCATATTGTTCAGGGCAGGCAAAAGTGAGTGAGAACCATCCTTTGGTCATGACCCCGACCTTTGGAAGAGAGTCAAGAGACTCGCTCCAGATCTCCCGAGTCCACCTCTGTAGTCTCATCACGGAATATTTTCGGCCGCGGACCTTCCCAACTAGGGTCTTAGCTGTAATGAGGCTCCAATCCTCCATGCCGCTCTCACAGCCAAAATTCGTGAAATATCTTAGCTTGTTTTTGGTGACTCTGTGCGGCTTTTTGACCTTACTAACCCCCAGTCCCGGCTCAACAGTGGTGTCGGATTCAGACGAAATTCCAATCTTCTCCGGGATGGTCAAGTCCTCCGGTATGTTTGTAAAGACCCCAGAGGCCACCGATGGTGCAATGGGCTCCGAACTGTATTGAGTTTCTCCACCATTCTCAGTAGGACTAAGCGAGATAACACCAAGTGGGTGAGTGCCGCCTATGTTCAGTTGAGCCAAAGAATGGGAGGTCTCACCGATTTCGTGGAAGACCACCTCCGATAATAGCGTCGAGCTCTCGATGACAGCACTCGCTAAATTGTCCTGTTCTGCCTGTGAGAAATCCCATAGACCAATGTCTGCATTCGAGGGTGTGTCAAATCCAAAGTGCACTAGGTCCCCCATGGGCGAGTTGCTGCCCTCCACATTAGACAGGGTGGGCTGAGTAGGCAAAGCCACCCCAGGAGCTGGGTCCAAATCGGACATCGCATCCACCTCATCATGTGATTCTAAACTCCAAAGATCGACCCCCTCTAGAGGATCCTCCGAATAGTCCACCTCATCCTCATAGTAACTCATGGTAAAAAATGGACTGCTAGTCGTAGGCCGTGATGCATCCGTAGTAGGAGACAAAGGCCCCCAAGTATAATGGCGAAAGAAACTGATCCAACTGACAGTGCAGAGACAGCAAGACCAGAGAAATCAGTGCATACACCTAGATATCACGGGGATCCGATGATGGGTCCAATGGAGGAACCGGTTAGGGTCCACAGTTCAGTTACGACCCCACCCAATACAGAGGGATGCCTGACCAAAACGCATAAACCCCAAGACAAGGGAGAGATGAGACACCGGTCTGTTGTACGCAGCAGGAGTTGTGATAAAACCCCAGACCAAAATGGCAGCGCGCCCATCTTTTTATTATATTACCATGACTTAACGAAATATTCACTTTCTGCTTTTAAAAGCCTTTAATGGGGCCTACCCCATCACAAATCACATTTTTTATTACATCCATTCAGCTCTGCCTTTCCTTTCCCCCGTTTGCAATACTAAAGTGGGACCTTTCCCTGCCACATCACCTCTCATCTCATCGCACATCACACTTCGCGAGTCTTAACCTTTAACTCTCGTTCATCACAATAGCAAACTCCCGATTCCCCGATTGCGATGTAAATGGGCATCACCGTCTCTCATGCCACGTCACCCTCCTCTCATCGCACATCACACTTCACATTGTTCATTCTTGTTACCCGTCCTAATCCACGACTCTCAATTGCGATTTGTGATATGAAGTTTGACTTGCGATAACCTTTGACTTTGCGATTTGCGACATCGCACTTCGCAAATCGCAACATTTATCCCTGTTTCTCATAATAAAAACTCCTGAATTCCTGATTACGATTTGCGGGCAACCCCACCTCCTTGCCACGTCATCACCCCCATCACAAATTGCATTCCCTCCTGCTTGTGTCTTATGTTTAAAAGTTCCGACCCTGACTATGATTGCGATATATGTATAAAGGTTTTTTCTCCTCCCGCTCACCATTTATTTAATAATCTCTCCCACTAATAAAAAGAAACCCCACTATCTCTTTCAATCTACCTCCATAACCTGTTTAACCTCCATATTTATCACTCCTCTTTTATTTCTCCTGCTGGCCCATAATTCAACGCGTCTCCTTCTCATATCTTTCACGTGCTCGGTCCTTTTATTTGAAACCTATCTATATGGGTTTTTCCACTCCAACACTATTTTCAAGTTTATTTCAAAATCCTATCGCAACCAACAAGAAACCAAAGGAAAGGCACAACGACAGAGTTTCTCTGAAACAAATTTCTACCATTACTCAGCACCAACACGTTTCCACAAGGCACCAACCAACATTCAAGAAACAATCGCAGGTTTACAGAAAATCTGGCAATAAAGGTTTTAGAGATCTGACACCTATCAACAAATAACAATATCTTCTTAAAGCTCAAAGATAGTTTGTCAATATGATTGATTCCATTAGATTTCTGTTAGGATTATAAATGGCTAAAAATAGCAGATAGTCTATTTTTTCTCCTGCTTATCTATTTTCTGTTAAGTTGTTATGAAAGGAATTCGAAGGTCTAAGCCTTGCTAGCAGATCTATTGTAAAATTATAAATAAACAGAAGACAGAGGAAGAAAGTGTTTGCTGGTTGTTCAACTTATTGTATACTGTGTTGAATATTTCTGAGTTGATAATATATTCAGATGAACTCTTGAGGACTCACAAACTGTGTGGTGTGTGTATTGTTTTCCCTTCTATTTTTACATACTTTATCTGCCTTTCCAGATTTATCATAAAAGTTCTATCTTATGTTTTTATAAGTCTTGTGAACCTCCAAAACATATGGATCTGTTTTTGTAAGTCTTGTTCCAAGCTTTCCCGATTCAGTATGAATTGAATATTGTTCATAAGAATTCCTTGAGGTGGAATTATACCATGTTTCATGTTTTTATAAGTCTTTTGATATAGCATGCATGTTAATCTGTTTTTGTTAGTCTTGAATCTCCAAACATTCCTGATTCATGAGGTCATGTTAGTCAGAAGAATTCATTATAATAGGATTCTTTCAATGTAAAGTGAGACTCTTGTAAGTATTTTAAAAGCATTCTTTCACTATACATTTCAGATTTGGAATTTGTGTCACCCTTTCCTCTTAGCAATGGATTTCTGTCCTATATACCCATTGTCTTTCTTCCATTCTTCTAATTATTGAACTAAAAATTTTGCTACCACATCATATATATGAGTGCCCTCGTATGTGTCAGAGCTTTTTATCTTTTCAACATTCTTTTCAGAGTGCTTGAGATCCAACCACTTTCCAAAAAAGCCAATCAAATTATAAGAATATCCCTCGAGCTTAAAATGTGTCTGGTCAGGCGCTTGATGCAGTCCAAGTGTTGATTCCAATGCTAACACGCAGATTCATAGGGGTCTTAGGTGGTATTGATGAAGAGGCACCACCAACTATACTTTCTTCGAGCCATAATGGGGGCCACTTGGTCGTAGTGCACGCAAGGTCATCCTCCGTAGACATGTAAGGTAGTTCATACTAGACGCCTGCCATGTCCCTATTTGCGTGGACGTGCACATTATGGAAGGTGGCCTTGAAGTCCGCAATGTGCTTGTATTGCACGTACAACGTAGGAGACAACCGTGGCTTGGAGTGCAATGCTTGAATTATTTATGAATCAAATAGCACCCAGAAGATTTAATTTTCTGTTATTCTTGTTGGTAGCTTCGAGTTCCATAATGAAACATACTTGGTGGCCTCGTAGAGATCTGACTCAATATCTAGTAACTGGGATTGCGACGGCGGTCTCCAACCAATCAACGCGACCAACAGTAGCAGCCAAGCATAATATAAATGCTTTTCATATTCTTGCACCTCGCAAATGTTTTCCAAAAATTCATTACAGAGGTACTTCACCCAATTATATTGTACCCCTTTTACGCACTACACAACCAGCTTAATAACATATGCAAGTACCTTTGTTGCGCGACACTTCCTGATTATTTTGTAGGCAAGTATCAGGGTGGCAAATTTAACTGCCGGAGAATTTATATCTGCAACGACAAAGCCTCTAGTGTTCATGTTTACCCCATAAGTCTTCTTAACCTCATTAGCGACCTTTTTCTCTAGTCCCTTCCCGCCGAAGGCCGTACCTGGATCCTCCCCTTGGTAAGGAAATCTGATGAATTAAAATGTCCTTGATCAGGATGGGATCTCCTAGCCATAGAAAATTATCATGCACCAGGGCGAGAAGCTGGCGCATCGTTAATAGTGCTGTGCCCAAAGTGCGAGATGTTCAACAGGTTCAACAGCTCGGATTTCTGCAACCTTAATGACCATGTCTTAGGTTCAACCTTGACGACACCTCCCTCATAGGGCACCTTCTCCAAATATTCTGAGGGCACAAGTTTAGGGAACTTTGCGTGGTCAACCGGGTCCCAGTCTTCCACCTTTTGTAAAGTCACTTTTGCAAACATGTCCCCTTCAAACGACACATTCTACGGGAGCAACGACGTGTTGATATGGGACTTGACCTTATCTAGGTCCCTCGTGACTTCCACAGATGGCTTGCATGGCACCATATACTTGGGAAGCTGCGACATTGGATCGATCTCCTCAACAATATCTTCCTATATGATTACTTTAGGTTCTTCAACCATTGGTATCTTCTGTCACTTATCCGGGGTTGACTTAGGCTTCGAAGTCTTCTTGCGCGGAGACTTCTGAGTCTCTAAGGTCTGCCCTTTCTTCGTCTCCTGAGGTTGAGGTTCTGGCACAGGTGTTTCTTCAGCAGGCGTCGCAGAGGGGGCAGGCTCTGTAGAAATCATACTTGGAGGGATTAAATGTCCTAACCCTCTTTTGCGCATCATCTCGGAAAAGGTTTCCAAGTGCTTAGACATAAACTTAGACAAGCACATTGATGGAAATGGACTCAAATATCTTGGAAAGCAAAGGGAACTAATGCGACCCTTCTCGCCATATTTATAGCAATGGAGCAGCCTAAACGACCTGATATTTGTTGATGCAGCCTCATAAATGCTAACACAACTCCAAAGTTGGCATAATCTCCTCCATAAATGTAGGTTAGCCGCTCCTCCAAACGGTAATAAAGTTGTCTTATCTAGATTTACTATCCCAACTGCTAGATTTTGGCCCATCTACGACTGTTTCAACCTCCTAGCGCAGTGTTGGAGCGGGGTCTCCTGAGGCACAAGCTTCAATGCTCCTCTTTTGTATATGCGCCTTGCGTAGGGGTAGTCAAATAGATTTTTGCCCCAATTTTGGGATATATTTAAGCTTATATGTAAACTATGGGTCTCAAACCATGGTTTGAGACCATAGTTTCTGTGCGCTAGGCATATTATAAATAGATAACATTTGTCTAAGCCAGGTAGTTCAATTAAGCTATGAGATATTGATATTCAGATAATATATGTGTCTGTAAGGGTTTTGGGTTCTTGGTTGGGTAAAAGGCTCTTGCTAGTTGTGTGCATGGAGACCTAGTCTTGGCTATGTGCGGATCCTGCTGGCTGTGTGCACGAAAGGGATAGTAAGGGTTTCTGAAGGAAAAGCTGATGTATTGACATATCTGAAGGATTAATAGAGCAAACAGTTTTGGCAAAGCTCTATGTTATGCATCTAATTGTTGTTTATGCTTACAGTTATGCTTTGATAAGACCACACTATCTGTTTTCTTACTGATGAATGCGCATAGCTGATTGATATATTTATATTGACTTCTGTTAAGTAAGAGCGAGATCTAGTTTTGATCTGTTGTCTGCGCTGAGGCAAACCCTATTCCTGTGATAATATCTCTGTGTTCTGTTGCGCAAGGTCTTTGGATAACTTACGATTAAATGTTGATACATAATAAATCTGTTTAAATATTTGATGTGCTGTGATTTGGATTGGCTTATGTTCTGTTTGTCTGCGCCAAAGTGATAGCAATTATGTGGTATTCTGTTACTGTTTATGCAGTATATGTGGGTGCATCTATATATGTTTGCTGTGGATTTTTACCAAGGACCACTCATCAATTCCTCCCTCAGGGTGCGGAAACCTGGTTCCAACACCCCCTCATACTGATTCGGGTGAGACTTTGGTTTGCACAAGCAGATCACTGCCGAAAGGGCCAGTAGTTGGAGGGTTTGTTGGTTTACCTATAACTCTGAACCTGGGTCAGGACCCCTCAAGCCAACAAATGGTTCCATTGCCGAGACTGAGATCGTCATTTTGAGGGAGATTTGATGTTGTGGCAGCCCTCGCGAAACGAGTTACCAAATTGGTTGGATAGAAAGATCCTAGAATTTGCACTTCAAGAGAATAAGAGCAATAAGCTATCTACTGAACAATGGGTCGAAAAATATATTTACATAGAAGTGCATGAATTTTTCTTTAGTTCCTTTTCATACGAGCTTCAGGAGTGGTTGTCGCGCTTAGCTGAATTCCATTGCTATATAGGAGACGACCCAGTCACTGAGTGTACCTCTGAATTGATCCAAAAGGTAGAGAGATTTGATAATAATATCACTCGCACGATATGTCATTGGATCAACTGACTCTTGGGTGGCTTTGTGACTGAATTTTCCATTGATCAAAGTTGTGCCCTACTCTGAAGCAGAGAAGTTTTTTCAAAGGCCCTAGAGGTAAGTTCCTGTGCTCATTGAAATTTTCGCTGCAGATGCTATTGTGTGAAAAGGGTTCTCTGTGCGAACACGCTGCTTGAATGCATCAAAAGGGTTTAGCTACACGCTGTGGCAAAATTTACCATGAAGAGTCTGAAGAAGTCCTTATAGCCCTCTAAATCTTAGATCTGATAACGAGCCTGAACCAGAAACCGCTAGCTAAAGTGATTTTGATGATGAAATATTTTTCCAGCAGAGACATTTAAGTCTGTTTCCTACCCCATCCACTCCACTTTTTTCATCGCACCAGAGATCGCCTACCCGATTGTGCAGTCCATCTCTTCCTAGTAGCAATTGTCGCGTCAATGAAGCTACCTAATTTCAAGGGTATCGGGAATGAGGACACCGAACACTTTTGGTTTGTGACTGGGGCTGTGTGGCAGGCACAACAGGTTCATAGTAATGATATCAAGAAAGCGCAAATCGCTACTACCTTCCAGGATAGAGCATTGGATTGGTATATGAGGTATGTTCATGATAACCCTAATGCTACCTTGCAATAGATAAAGACAACTCTAAAAGAGTAGTTCAAGAAGCCTAAATCATACTCATAACTGGTAATTTAGATGAAAGATATCCACCAGGAGGTTAATGAGTCTGTATTGGAAGCAGACCAACGGTTGAAGTGTGTCATCAGGGATGGAGGGTTCTTCATTGATGATGCTCAACATAAAAAATGTTTCATTGCTATGTTGCTCCCCTATCTGCGCCAGCCATTAGGACAACAAAATATCGCCACATTAGCTGAGGTTACAGGGGTCGCAATGAAATTAGAAGATACACCAATGCCTGTTGCGCTTGGGACTAAAAAAATACAGAACCAGCTGGAAGCCATGCACTTGGAAATTAAAAGCCTGCGCAACAATAAGGGAAAGGAAGCGTGCATAGAGATCTGGTGTATAAATTGCAAAGCTTCTGGGCACCATAAGGATCAGTGTCCCATTTTCACTAATTATTTGAATGCTAGAGGTCCCATCCCCTTGAAGAGCCCTGTTTGGTGTACAATATATCAGGTTGCTGGATTGCATGACACAGATTCCTGTCCAAGGATTGGTAAATATTAGCCTGACCTAATGCAATTTTTTTACAGGTTCAGTTCATCATTAGGGCATGATGAGAAGCACTGTTGCGCCTATGAGATGATGATGGATAAATATGAAATATACAGGGTGCAGGTTGAGTCCTTCTCACCATCTTCGGGCAGAGGAAGGGGTCGAGGAGGTGGATCAACTGGTCGAGGAAGGGGATAGGTCATTTGTTATAATTGTGGAGGTGCTGGCCATTATGCACGTGATTGTCCAAATCCTATGCGCCAATCTTGCAGGTATTGTAGGAAACTTGATCATGTGCTTGAAGATTTCCCTATCCTAATTGCTAAGATGCAGGAAAGAAAGACGCAGACCCCAACACAAAATCTGTAGGTGGTGCATGCTGAACCCCATGGGGGGGACCCAAGTGTGAATGTAGTAACAAGGAGTGGCATAGCTATCGATGGAGATAAGGGAAAACAAGCAGCTCTAGATATCTGGATCCGTAAGGCACAAGAGCATAAAATAGGAGTTTATCTTCAGCGAACAAAAGAAACCTTATTAGAGGCACGGAAAGAATTCACCGAGGGTGGTGTATCGACATCAAGTAGACCATTGCAAGGGACTGGAGGAGATGAAGAGATTAAACCCTTCCTACAGGCATGTATGAAATTACTGCGCAAAAAGAAGGCAGTCGAAAATATACAGGCTCTGATAGATAATTGTGCAGAGAAGGGAGCACCAATGGTAGAACAACGCGCCGTTAATAAAATTTACAAAAACAAGAAAAGAGAGGGTAGAGAGATGCGTCTGACTGCGTAGATGGGAGCTTATGAGATCGACCAAGAAATTCTTGATCTGGGATCAGATGCTAATGTTCTACCAAAACAGACATGGCAGCGCATGGGCGAACCCAAGATAGAATGGTCCACGATCCAACTGTGCATGGCCAATCAACAAAGGATCATTCCTCTTGGGCGGTTGCCTCAAGTCGTAGTTAGTATTGAGGGCGTCAATGTAAAAGCCGACTTTGAAGTGATATAAATCGTGGATGATACAGATCCCTATCCTGTGCTGATGGGATTGGATTGGGCTACTGACATGAATGGTGTCATAGACTTGAAGAAAAGAAGGATGGAATTTGAGAATAACATAGTCCGAGTTATCATACCTCTAGACCCCACCGAAGGACATCGATATATGGAGCCTGTGCGTGTTGGGGACCACATTGACCAAATTTATAAGCTAAGATTTCACAAAGAGGATTGGATCAACCCAACAACGGATGGAACTCTTAAGTGGGAGAAGGAAAGTTCTTGTTTTTCAGACTCTGATGAGGAAATCGAGAATTGGCAGAACTGATTGCATGAGGTGTCTGCGTTGCGCTGTAACCGTGTGACTAGATATATGCGATGTATAACATTTGAGGTACGTGATTTCCCACATTATGATGGCTCAACTGATGTAGACATGTTCCTGAGAGAACTGGAAAGGACTATGCCAGCAACACAGAGGTTCCATGCTTTAGATATTGGCTTGCCTGCTACTCCAGCAAGATGGTGGGAAACACATAAGGAGAATATGGGATATTGGGAGGAATGTGCGCAGATGATGCGACTAAGATTTGAACGACCGTCATTAAAGAAGAAGACTTATACTCTGGCGAGGAGGATCCGCGCAGACATCTGGCAAAATGGAATTAGGTATGGGGTGTCAAACCGAGGCCTGAATGGGTCCACATGTTTATTCATACCCTGGGAAAGGTGCCAACCAAATGGTACTTGGAATTAGAGCTGCGCAGAGGCACTAGCGACTGGTCTGCACTGGTAGATAGTTTTATTATTACATTTAGCTTTGAAAGTGGGATCAATATCATTCGTGAAGCCTTGATCATTGATGCGTCGATCAGGGAGACTGTGTCTTCTCAACACTTGGCGCTAGTAGAAGTTCGGGACCCGCGCATGCTCGCAGGACCCTCCATCCCCTTGAAATTCAGAGGAATGCGATCCATGCTGAGTCTTGTGGGATACTACAGAAAGTGAATTCCCCGTTACGAATTGATAATTGCGCCCATGACCAGATTACTCCACAGAAGTGCACCATTATGTTGGGATGATAAATGCCAGAGGAGTTTGCAGTTACTTAGAGATATGACAGATACTATGTGATCTGTTTTGAATTACCTGGTCAACAAGTCTGTGTTGGGGGGGACGGTCTGTCAATTGTTATAATTAGCTATGGATTACATGTGCAGTAAGTTGTGGCACACGCGCGATATCTGCGCTAGGGGATTGACTGGCATGCAAAGGTGTCAAAAACTAGCCGTTGGAACAGTAAAACTGGATAAGACATAATTATTTACCGTTTTTAGGAGCATCCAAGATGCATTTAATGAGGGGATTTTTCCAGTTTTGGCACCGTTTTGTCAGTAATGGAACCTCATTAATGCCTAAGGAGGCGTTGTAGATGCGTCACCGGTATAAATATGAATCATGGGGTCGAAATAGTTCCCTTTGCGTTCTAAGTGATTTTTATGCTCCGAGTTGTTTATTTATCTTTGATTTTGTTGCGTCTATGTCTGGATTGGATCTTGTGTTTGCGGAATCTTTGTGCCAAGCGGGTTTAGGATACATGATTCAGAGCAGAATGACTGCCACCAGACCCGGAGAGGACCATACCGTCTAGGAGGTGTCTGTGGTAGAGACCCTTGCGCCATCTAAAACAAAGAAGGGACACACTTCTGGGATGCGCAAGTCCCCGAGAGAAAAGACCCCCAGACCTCCCCATTCTGTCAGGGATAAGATGAAGAAACCCATGCCTAAACTCCTGGAAACTATCGAAGAAGAGGATGACGATGTCATAGAAGTAGCATCATTCGCACGACTGCCTGGCTACATTGCGCCGCGTAAACCTATAGTGAAAGTGCCAAAAGACTTGGATAAGGTGCGTGCACGTATCCAAGTGCCATTTATCCTATAGAATTTCCCAATGGAGGGGGACATGGTGGACATGGTGGCCAAAATCCCTTAGTTGCGATTTGATGACTGGAATATCGCAGACGTAGAGAAATTTCCAGAGCTCATGCCAGAGCTATATCTTGATCTGGTTCCATATGTAGGAGGGCTAGTGCATCTTGAGCCGAAGAAAGAAATGCTAGGTCTGCACAAGGCATGCCTTCTCAATCTTTTACAAATCCCTCATTTTGGGCGCATCCCCATTAATGATATCTGCGTCAGGTAGTTGTTGGCTTTAGTGCATGATTATGCGCTTTGGTTGGGAGAGTGCATCCCAATTGATGCAGACCTAATTGCCAGAATTATTGGGTTGCCAAACAGGGGGGGCGACCCTATGGCCGATTTTAGAGGGAAAGCACAGGAGAAAATGCTGGCAGATAAAATTAAGAAGAAGTATGATGTCACGCGCAAATCCTGAGGATTTGCGGTAGAAGAAATAAATGACCCTATTATCCATTTTGGCATGGTAATTTTGGCTTGCAAAATGATGCGCAAGTGTAGGCCAATGGAAGTGCCTGCGCATGTGATTGGGCTTGCTAGGAGATGCGAAAAAGGGGTCATCTACAATTGGTGTGCATACCTTTGCAAAGAATTCCTTGAAAATGTGCGTGAAGTCTAGGAGGAGGGAAAGAATTTTCAGTATGTTTGGCTCTTATTGTTAATCGTGTTGATTGGGTGAAAAACCCTTGAAGATAGCTAATTCCTAGAACTTGCATAACCAATGTACGAAGCTGCGCGCTATGCAACCCTCTAGCACTCTTTTGAACCTGTGCGAGCAAAAGAAAACATGATCTTTTGGGTCTTATATGATGCAAGCTTATACGAGTCAGTACAATCAAAGTCACGCTTATCTCCCACCCTTTATGAGCAGTATAAAATGGTAATGGACTTTAAGGCTACATTCTATAATATCCACATCCACGCAAAAGACACTATGGAGGGTGTCTAGTACGAGTTGCCTGATTTGGTGACTGAGGACGATTTGATCAGGGTCACAACATATTGGCCACTGACATGGTTGACTCCACCTACACAGCCGTACACCCCAACAGGAAAATCCACAAAGAAGGCCACATAAAATCTTGCAGACACAGTATCACTGACGGCGACGGGCAAACCTGGTGATAAAGAGCCTACACTGACCACTACAGGAGAAACTGCAGAGGCCACCATAGTGACAGAAAAGAATGGCTCTGTGCCCCAAAGAAACTGAAGCAGCCACCTTCAAAGGCACATAGCGCGGTGCAAAGACCCAGGTTGGATCAAGGAAGAAGAAGAAGGGCTCGAAACAAACAGGACAGGATGTCTTGACGCTGACAGAGGATGATCTCAATGAGATCGAAAATACAGTCACTATTCCGCAGAAGGATCGCTGGACGGACATAGAGTTCCAATATAAATCTGCATTGGAAGTTGTCCAGGTTGGCCTACAAGAACTAAAAATGCAAGTGAGCTAAATCTAGGCGAGCGTGATTCAAGCGAGCCGGACCAGTGCGCCTGTTAGCAACACACAACCTTTGGATGTAGCATTACCCTCATCTAGGGAGGGGTGATTTGTTCATATCCTTGTGCCATCATTTCAAATGGATGCGAGCCAACACACTCAATTTACTGGTACGGGTGATGCACATATTAATATTTTTGTGTTGCTTGTAGGGAAGCTCCATTTACTTCGTTCTATTATTGGTGACGAGTTAAAGTATCAAGAAGTAACCGCGCAGACACAAACCTAGGATGCATAAAAGCAGGCTGTACAAGCACATGAGCATCAGCGTTAGGCAGAGGCGGCATATAAAGCAATAGAAGCCCAGCGCACTGCATTGGAAGCCAAGATCAATAAAGTATTCCAGGATATTCCAGCATTTGCGGCCACCGCTGCGCCTACAGAAAAGTTATACAGACTAGTTGCTGCAATCAAGGCTACGCGTGCAAAATCTCACACCCTTCAAGCCGAGTATGAGCAGCAAATCGTGGACCTTTAGACCAAGCTTCAGCGAGAGACACTGCCAAAGGTCTGCGCCAAGAGAGCCGCAGAGGTGAAACAGGCCCAAGAAGGTATCACTGTCATAGTCACTCAGTGTAACTAGTCTCTGGCTGATGCCATGGATATATGGGCATTTTTCCAGAATGATCGGTTGTGCAATAGCTGCAAAACACACTTAGCACCAAAGAGAAACAGTTTAAAGAGATACACATAGTAGCAGCCACATTGGTGGTTCAGTAGAGACTTGCTCATCTACAAGAAGGCCGTAGATTCTAGGGCGAAATTGCAGATTTTTGCTGGAAAGAACAAGTGCTCACAGAAAGAATGAAACCATGGGCAGAGGAAGCATTGCAACTCTCACAGACACTGGACAAAATGCTCAAGATCATCCAACATACCCAACACAGTGTGGAGATGGCCGCTGAAGGGCCTACGACAGAAAAGATGGTTCAACAGGCGTAGGGTGCAGCAACACAGAGTCTGGAGTTAGTGATCCCTCTCTAAACTTCTGTCAAGATGCTCCGAGATAAAACCAAGGATACAACCGCAGTGCCTCAGTGACTCAGGACGAGTCACATGTTTGTGTTGGGAACCTGTTGGAGCAAGGTCCCTTGAGGCACAAGCTTCAATGCTCTTATTTTGTATATTTTGTATGTGCACGCTGAACAGGGGTAGTCAAACAGATTTTTGCCCCAATTTTGAGATATATTTAAGCTTAAATGTAAACTATGGGTCTCAAACCATGGTTTGAGATCATAGTATCTGTCTCCTAGGCATATTATAAATAGATAACATTTTTCTAAGCTAGGTAGTTCAGTTAAGCTATGAGATATTGATATTCGGATAATATCTGCGTCTGTAAGGGTTTTGGGTTCTTGGGTTGGGTAAAAGGATCCTGCTGGCTTTGTGTGCAGAGACCTAGTCTTGGTTGTGTTCGGACTCTGCTAGTTGTGTGCACTGAAGGGATAGTAAGGGTTTCTGAAGGAAAAGCTGATGTATTGACAGATCTGAAGGATTAATAGAAAAAACAGTTTTGGTGAAGCTATGTGTTATGCATCTAATTGTTGTTTATGCCTACTGTTATGCTTTGATAATATGCTTTGATGAATGCGTAGAGCTAATAGATATGTTTATATTGAATTTTGTAAAGTAAGAACGAGATCTAGTTCTGATTTTTTGTCTGCGCTGAGGCAAACCCTATTCCTGTGATATTATCTTTGTGTTCTGTTGCGCAAGGTCTTTGGATAAATTATGATTAAATGTTGATACATAATAAATTTTTCTAAGTCTTTGATGTGCTATGATTTGGATTGGATTCTTTTCTATTTTTATGCGCCAAAATGATAACAATTATGTGGTATTCTATTAATGTTTGTGCAATATCTGTGCGCACATATATATAAGTTTGTTGTGGGTTTTTACTGAGTACCACTCATCAATTCCTCCCTCAGGGTGTGGAAACTTGGTTCCAACACCCCCCCCCCCCATACTGCTTTGGGTGAGACTTTGGTCTACGCAAGCAGATCACTGCTGAAAGGGCCAGTAGTTGGAGGGTTTTTTGGTTTACCTATAACTCTGAACCTAGTCCAGGACCCCTCAAGCCAACACACAACCTTTGCGCGGTTGTCGTAGATACCTTTGCTTTCTCAATCTTCATCACACAGGCATACTTCTCCAATTCTTGACAAACTTCTTTATGATCCTGTGCCCTCTCACAACTGTCCGAGGCACTAAGACACTTCTCCGGCCATATAGTCATTTGGCTTGCACAGGGATGATATCATACCTGTATGGTTTCAACCAACTTCCATTCATGTATCCAGGAAGGACTTCGCCACTTAAGGTAACCAGACGTACTGCACCTCCTTCCGTGAACTCCTTGACAATATAAGGTCCAAGCCAATGCATTTTGAAATTTCCTTGGTGGTGCGCAAACTTGTTGTCATATATAAAAACCAAATCATCCTCCTTGAAAATATTCTGCCTGATGTGCCTATCATGCCAAGCTTTTTCATGCGCTTTTTGCACCTGCTGATGGAAACCAACAATGAATATGTCCTCCTCCAACACAACTAGTTGTGACAGTCATTATTCTACAATATCTTGATAAGCCATCTTAGTTACCATTGCAATGCACAGACTAGGGACAATATACCCCATCGAAATAACAACTTCATGTCCATACACCAACCTGAAAGGGGTCTGTCTTGTCAATTTCTTGCTTGTAGTTTTATATGTCCATAGGACCATAGGTACGCGCACATCCCAATCATTTCGATTAACATTGTAGACCATTATGAGCGTAGTCTCCAAAATCTTGTTAAAGGCTTCTACCATACCCTTTTGTTGTGGATGATACGTTGTACTCTTCTGATGGTGCATCTTAATCTCCATTGTTGAGGCTTGAATGGTCTCATTCACAAAATGTGTACCTTGGTCGCTTATCAAAATCTTAGGACACACAAACCTTGTTAAGGTATTCTCAAGACTGAAGTGTGTAGCCATTTCTGTGCTATAATCCTTCATAGGCTTAGATTTTTCCCATCTGGTCAAATAATTTGTCGTAGTGATGATATAACGCACACCAGTCTTCTTCTCGGGAAGGTTGATCGGTCCTACAAATTCAATGGTCCACTTATCAAAAGCCTTCAAAGTCACTTGTGGTTGTAGTTGAATTTCATCTCTGCGTGAGGGTTTCCCTGTTCTCTGGCACACATCACAAGCATGACAATACTCTTTTGCATCACTGTGCACCATAGACCACCACAAGCCAAACCTCAAAATATTTTGCGCAGTTGGTTTACCTGCATAGTGACCTCCCGCAACCCCTACATGTGCTTCTACTAGTATGATTTTCCTTTCAAACTTCGACACATATCACCTCAATACCTCATCAGCTCCCATCTTATACAATTGGCCAGCAATCAACGTAAAGTTTGCTGTGCGCAAAACCAATTCTTTCTTCTGTTTAATTGTATACTCCGTAGGCACGCTTCTAGTGGTCAGGAAGTGGATAATATCTTTGAAGTGGTCATCAAATATTTTAATGGAAAATAGATGTGCGTCTGGTAATCCTTCCTCCAAACTAGTAGGCTCATTTCCACTTTCAATGCGCGACAAATGGTCTAGACCTGCATTCAATCTCCCTGGCTTTACAATCACCTCAAAGTCATATTCTTGAAAGAATAGGAGCCATCTACAAATCTTCCCCCCCAACACAGGGTTTTTTATTAGGTACTTAAAAGCAGAGTGATGAGTGAACATCTTAAAATGACCTCACAGCAAATAGTGACAAAACTTTTGTAGCACATAGACCATAGCTAACCCTTCTCTCTCCATTTTCGAGTAATTTTGCTCATCACTTGAAAATTTTCTACTCGCGAATGCAATTGGGTGATCAATATCTCTAGCCCCTGGCTGCTTGAGTACAACTCCTAATGTGATACACGAAGCATCCACGTGCACATGGAATTCCTTTGTCCAGTCCGGAAATACCAATAGAGGCGCAATCACCATTTTCTCCTTCAACATCTCTAAACTCTTATGGAAGTCCTCATCCCAACAAAAATAAGCATCCTTCTTCAACAACTTCTCCATCGACGCAGTAAACAACACATAGCCTTGACTAAATTTTCTGTAATAGCCAGTATGCCCCAAAAATGAGCGCAACTACTTTACATTTGCTGGAGCCTCCAACTTAACCATGTAATGACAATATTAGCTAGATTGACTATCAATCCATGTTGACAGAAAATATGACCCAACAAAATCTCGAAAGGGACACAGAATATGCACTTCTTCAGATTTAGCGAGATCTGCTGCTTCCGAAAAGTGTCCAGCATCAAGCGCAGACTTGAAACATGCTTCTTTAATAAGTTGAATACAATCCATTCACTATAAATATACTTCTAATAACTTATGTATATACTCCTTAAAAGCAGCTACCACCACGTGCAAGAATATATATGGTACATTCTTCAAACTGAATGGTATTATGGTGTATTGGAAGGATCCCCATTCCATCGCAAAGGTTGTCTTACTTCTGTCTTTAGGTGCGATTATTATTTGGTGATATTCAAAAATCCATCAATGAATCAGTAGGCCTCCTTCCCACCCACATTGTCTAATACTTCATCAGAAAATGGAGTTGGAAAGGGGTCATGCACATAGGCATCATTCAACTTGCACATATCCACACAAATCTTGATTTATCCTTTGGTCTTCTTTTCTTGGACCACCATGGGGCTTACCGAATATGATTCTTCTATTGGTTCAGTGATCCCTGCAACAACCATTTTCTCCAGCTACTCAAATTGGCCTTCGACTTATACTTGGAATTCAACCTATAAGGGCGTTTCTTGACCGGCCTAGCATCTGGTTTTAGAGTGATCTTCATCACACCAAGATTCTCGACAATCCCTTTTAACTCTGAAAACTTTATGGGAAATAAGTCCTGATATTCACCGAGAAACTCCACAGCCTTAACCACTGTATCTTCATCCCAATAATACCCTATTTTGGCAAACTTAGGTTTCTCTTCTATTCCAATATTGACTTGCCTAATATTCAGGGGTCCAGTCACATCTGGCAATTCAACCACAGGTCCAGCAAATGCGTGCTGACCTTCAAACTCAGGGATATTGATGCTTCTTGGGTCCTCCTCACTATCTTCAATAGTCACATTCCACCATTCAACTATATCCTTCATATGCACATCCCATGCTGGTAAGGCTCATTCTTCTGGTTTCTTTGACATGTCAAAGACCACATTTCGAATCGTGTGTAAGGTAGTATTGATGCATGGGAATCCACTCTCAAAACTGAAAGTTAAAAAAAATATTTCCCTTAGCGCAATCCATTCTGTCATTCCACGTCACAACTCAACCTCCAGATACTAGTTCATGGGTATCCGACTAAAATTATGAATGAATGTATGCACCCATCCTGGTTGTGACTCTTCTCCGTAAGCTACAATCCACCAAGCTAAGTGTACACGCGAATCTTCTTTTCCTGCATAGGTTCCTTCCAACCGGGTATTGGGTTGTCCCGAATCACAATTGCATCATGTGGGTACATTCTTCCCAATCCACAAAGTTTTCCTTTTGCATTTCCCACCAGCGTGCTGGGGTTGAGTGCAAAACTAAGTCAAGTGCATGGAATTGTTGGGTCTCTAGAACAACCTTTTCAAATTATTCTAAAAAAAAATTGACACTACCTATACCATCATAGTAGGGCAATTCACGAACCTGAGAGGATATACATCATAGAGATCTAGTTACCCAGTTGCAACGCAATTTAGAGACTTCATGCAAACAATTTTGTCAATTCTCTAATTCCTCATCTGAGTCTAAGTGGCATGAACTGTCCCTATCCCAGCTAAGCCTACCATCTGTTGTAGAGTTGATCCAATCTTCATCCCTCGCAGTTAGCTTGTAGATATGATCAACATCCTCTTCTGCACATAATGATTTTGTGTATATTTCTCCTTCTGTAGGGTCCAGAGGTACCTCAACCCTGGTTCCATTGTTTTCAAACACCATACTTCTGCACTTGAGGTTGATGATAACATCCATGTAAATAGCCCAATCCAGACCCAAAATCGTAGAGTATAGATCTGAATCATCAAAAATTTGAATAAATTCAAATTCAGCCAATGCCTTAACTCCTTCGATATCAACTATGACCCCAGAAAGTCTACCCATTGGGATAATCTTCTGCTAATTTTCCATGTGCAGTTGTATTGCAGACCATTCCAACTTAGGCTATCCCATTTTCTGCCAAGTCTTCTTTGGTAATACATTTGCATTAGACCCCAGATCCAAAATGACCTGGTCCATTTCAAACTCACCTATCTGAGCAGTCAGGCGCATCTCTTGGCCAGTTATTCTCTTGTTCTTGTAAATCTTATTGACAACCTTTTGCTCCATTTGAGGTTGCTCTTACTTGGCACAACTATTAATCAAAGCTTTAAGATTCTCAACGACCTTCTTATTGCGTAGAAGCTTGATACAAGCATGAAAAAACAATTTCATCTCTGTAGGCTTGGCCCCTTCAATGGTATCCCTGGTAGGCTTGTTTAGTAATTTAGATGTATCAAGATCCACGAAGTTGTTCTTTGATGCGACAAAGGTTTCCTTCTCCCTTTGTAGATTAAAACCTTCATTTTTCTCAGGAGCTCTCTGGACCCAAACATCGGTGACAGGTTTCTTACCTTCTGCTTTATGTTATCTAGTTGCTACACCACTCATGGTCACAATATTTATGCTAGGGTCTTCAGTGCGCGGTTCCACTCTCATCATTTGAAAATTCTGCGTAGGTGTCTATGGTTTCTTTTCCTACATTTTTGCAAACAATATAGGGAAATCTTCAAGAAAACGATCAAACTGTCTACAATATTTGCAAGATTGTTGTGTTGGGTTCGGGCAGTCGTGCGTATAAAGACCAACCTCTCCACAGGTATAAAAAATGAGTTGTCCCCTTCCACAACCAACTCCTCCTCCTCTTCCTCGTCCTCTGCCTGGAAATCCACCACGCCTAGATGGTGATGCAGGTGAATATGGTCCTCTACCTTCGACTTGCAATCTATATGAAGCAACCGACTCAATCATTAGATAAAAGTTGTGAAAATTATTCTTATCGTGTCCCACATATCGAACAAATGTGCAGTAAGGCTGCTGTAGCTCTGAAATATATTTACCAATCCTAGGGTAGAATTTTTTCGTGTGCAGTCCATTCGCTTGACAAATCGTGCACCATAGTTTGGGAACTTCACTAGGCCCTACCCCATTCTTAATTGGACTTGGTCCTCCAACTTCCAGATAGTTATTATATACACTAATCCCAGTGATGCCCTTTAGATTTATAGCATGTGTACCACACTCCTACGCACACATCCTTTTCTTTCTCTTTTCACAGAATTTGTATCTCTAAGTGTAATGAAGCTAACTGGATTTGGATTTGTTGAGCTCCAACCTATGTAGCCAGTATAGACTATGCTTCTAACTTCATGGCGATCTCCAAAACTTCAATATGTGTCACAATCTTCTGTTGGTTTAGGGATTGGCGCAGATGCGGCAACAACATAACAATGGACCATTCTTTGTGCTGTGTGTCATTGATAGTAAACCCTCCATCCCTGATGGTGCGCTTCAACCCTTGTTCTGCCTCCCATACAAATTCATTCACTTCTTGGTGGATCTCCTTTAATTCAGTCACAAATTAAGAATATGATTTTGGCTTTTGAACTTCTCCTTTAATGCAGTTTTAAGCTCATCAATCGTTGCATTAGGGTTTGTTGCCATATACTTCATGTACCAATCCAATGCGCGTCCTTGAAATGTAGTAGCCAGTTGCGCTTTCTTAACATTATTAGTATTGATCTGCTGTTTTGTCCACACAACATCTATGACAAACCATAATTCATCAACATATTCATTTACAATACCCTTGAAATTCTGCAGCTTTATGGAAGTAGCCATATAAACTTATGGTGGTGGAGGTGGAGGTGGAGTGGATGAATTGTTAGTGTGAGATGAATTTAGACGTGGAGTGGATGGGATCTGAACTATGGCCAAAGACCCAAAAATACTTTGATATTACGATCCCCCTTCTTCTGTGTAATTTTTTGTAGATGTTCTATGCTTGATGCAAATTTATTTTTTATCCCAATATCAATCAATAATCACATAAAAAATAAAGTAAAATGCTGATAGAACATACTAGTAGATCGACAGAAGACAAGCCAAAATATATAAGTGTGTTGGCGCATTACGGCGGTTAGCAGAATGCTTCAACCAACAAAGTCTCAATACGATCAGCCAACTAGAAGTGTCACACAACCCTCTAGGGCAGTCGAAATAGTCAATGCCAAAAGTCAACAAAAGTCAACGCTGTTAGTCAATGGTCAACACAAACAACAACAAAAACAAGGTCAACACAACCAAGTCAAAGTCAACTTCCAACCTCGGGATTTGTGATAAAAAATGCGGATTCAGAAAATCGAAAGTTTGGGAGAGTTTAAGGTCAATTTGACCATGCGTTGACCAAAGTCAATGCCGCGGTAAACCCTAGGATGAAAACAGAAAAATCTCCTTGCTGCAATTTCCCATGTGTGAAGAGAAGAGCCTCCATGGTGATCGAGCCAATCAAATGAGGAGAGAGAAATGTGTGAGATGAGATGAGTGAAAATGTCCTCCAGCGTTGACCAATTTATATCCATCAATGAGGGTGCGTGACACAACTGTCGAGGCTCCAAACCTTCAGGCTGACCTGCACATATTTTGAATAAATTAAAAATAAATGTTCTGCTTATCGGATCAAGATGATATTTAGATTGATCTTGCACCTCTCCGAAAGAGGAGTCCAATAAAAATATTGGCATCTTCATCTGAGCATCACGACATGGAGTTTGGACATAGTTGTCCAAAATTAACATTTTGACTTTGCAAATTCACCATAGCTATTTGTTTCAGACTCCTCGTCACTGTTAGATTTACCTTTGAGGGGGCCATAAACAAAACCTTCTTCTAGGTCCACCCTGTAATTTTTTCCATTGCGCGTAGTCTGACCTCTTCAGGACATTAACTCAATGTGGCTACATTGAGTACCCTTTTCACATAAAAGAATTTTAATCCATAGTTTCAATGAGCGCAAAAACTTACCTATAGGGCCCTTGAAAAATCTCCTTTTAGCTTCAGAATACGTTACAAAAGTATTAATAGAAAATTCAATCACAAACCCACTCAGAACACTATCAATCCAATAATATACTGCACATTTTATTGCTAGATTTCTCCAACTGCTGAACTAGCTCAAGAGTCCACCTGGTGATTGCATCATCCTTTGCGCAGGTCTAAAACTTAGCCATCTGAGATAACCACTCTTGTAATTCAGTTGCAAAGGAAGCAAAGAAAATTTCATGGACCTCTGTATAGATATAAATTTTCTCCCAATCTTTAGCAGACAACTTGGGGTTTCGGTTTTCTTGGATTGAAAATTCACGTGCCTTCTTATCAAGCCAATCTTGCAGTTAGTTCTTCGTTGGATGATACAACATCAAATCTCCCTCAAATAAATCTCAGTCCCGGTAATGGAACCATCTGTTGGCTTGATGGGTCCTGACCCAGGTTCTTAGTGTTCTGCACAACCAACAAAACCCTCCAACTACTAGCCCTTTCGGTAGTGATTTGCTTACGAAGACCAAAGTCTCACCCGAAGTAGTATGGGGGGGTTTTGGAACCATGTTTCTGCACCCCGAGGGAGCGTTTATTGTGTGCTTTAACCTTACTTATCAAATCCGGGGTTATCGGCCTGTGTGAAACTTCATTGAAACCAGGTCTAAACCTAGATGAAACCCTTAGCAAATATGCGCAAACAAATTATTATACTTTAGCCAGATCTATCTTATCAGAGCAGAAATAATACTTGCACAATCACATAGATAGTTTTTCAGTAAAAACCCTTAACACAGATGCAATCCTTGCACAAACACGAAAATATTTCACATATACTTAACTCAGATAAATGCACACTTAAACAAAAACAAATCTATAACTCACAGTAATCAACAATCAATTAACACATTCATGCATAAACACATAATTTGCAACAGAGTTTTCCAAAGCTTATTCTTTATTATAATTCTTCAATCCAATATAATTCCTTTCGTCTGTGTACACAACAACAGAGTCCTTGCACACAACTCAGGACTATGTCTCCACGCACACAACCAATAGGATCCTTTCTTCCCAGACTGAACACAACTAGCCCAGAACTTCGATCAAAACATCAAAAAACATAAAGATAAAAAAAGATAAGATATGATATGATATTCTATGATATCCTTACTCGACTCAATCCTTACATACTTATATGACTTTAGATGCGCACATTCCATGGTTTGAGACTCATGTTTTCCCTTTTTACCCATTACAATTATAAAGGAGGTTTGACCCGCCCCAAATCCCCCTGACTTCTGTGCGCAACGCGTTTCAACAAAATTTAAAGAAATTTATACCAAAACTTGACCTTAGAGGACCCCATCCCAACAAGATGCATTGATCTTCATTGTTGAGATATCAATTGATTGTTCTTGCTCCTCTTTGTCTGAAATTTCTGTCTGAGCTTTACTCCTCAATTTGGAAACTAATTTTGGTGGATCTCGACCATGATCTAAGTCTTTTGGGGGTTCTTCCTCCTTAGAACTCTCCCCTCGCTCCTGCATAATTTTGAATCGATTTTGACTGGTATTTTTATTTTATTCGTTGGAAACTTGCTGTTGCTGCACCTTTACATTCTGCTTCTTGTATGATACTTCCTTGAAACCCTCGTTGTTATCTTATGATGGGGTTCGTTCTTGCAACAACCTAGAATCTTCCAGATCTAATTGGTTCAATGGACAAGATTTATATAAATTTCCATACTCATGACATCAACGATAGTGAAAAATGATATGTTCATATTCCAGCGGCTGCTGCTATATTTCGTCCTGATATTCCAATTCCACTGATTCTAGAAGGGGTTTGATAATATTCATATAAAAATAGATGTAGGAATAAGAGGTGTGTCTTCCCTTGCAGGTGGATTTAACTATTTTAAAAAATCTTCCGATTGAGTTACCAATCCATTCCAGGATTTAAGGATCCCAGAAATCAACTGGTAAGGTGAAAAGACGAACCAAGATTGGAGCCACCAGAAATTGCTCCTGATATGGATTGTAGCATTCCTCCCAGTACCTCATAAGGAGGTCTACATTATAGCAGAAGTATGGACCATTTTAAATATTATTTCCTTATCTTGAAGATTGGAAAATATTGATGTAAACAAGCCTCTGGCTCCAAAAAATAGATCTATATGACCTTTTGGCTGCCATTTTTTTTATTTCATTTGATCAGGTCCTTTTTTGTGGACCAAATTCCGATAAAATTGCATATTAGGGCATGGTATTTCATGTAACTCCGATAAATTTCTAGTTTGTTGGATGGAATCATAAACCATGGTTTCTTGGAAGTTCTTGGGAGACATTTCCCGCGGATTCTCACTTTCCATTGTGTTCCCAGTATAGGGCCTACATTAGGGTCGGCACCGGCTTGAGAACCTAATGAAATACTCGTTTTACCACTAGATTCACCCGTGGCCACACTTCGATAAGAGGGGATCACTCCCCACCCCCTGTCTAGGGCACTTATTTCCCCCGTCAGATCCGCGAGTTGGGCACTGCAATGGAAGATTGTTTTAGATTTTGTCAGAAGCTTTAACGGATGCGTAAAACCCTAACAGAGCTCAACATAAGAAATTTTTTTATTGACATTGCTAGTGGCAAAATTATATATTAATAATGCATGATATGTATTTTGCGAGGAGGTTATCATTTATTCTCCAAATCATAAGTCAAGAGTACAGTCTATATATTATGATTATATGGTTCATATTAGAAGCATTATATATGTCAACAAATGTGTTACATATGGTATTGTTGTTGTGTGTTACATATAATTATTCTATGGAATGTATTTATGGTGTCATTTTATGGAGTGTTGGCATTTTATTGGTGTTATATATTATGTTGTTGTATTCAATAGTGTTGATATTATTCATCGAACGTTGGTATATGGTGATTTCTTTATAATATATTCGACAACAATATATTTATTTCGTGCAAGCAGTGAGAAACATTATATTATATATATTGGTTCCAATAATTCAATTCTTGCACATGATATTCCAACAATTTGTATGGAACATTACATGATGTTTTTCATAATTCATAATTGAGGCATATATATTAGCATTGATATATGATATATTTTACTAATGTGCGACAATGTTGATGTGCGTGTGTGTGTGTTATATAATGTTGATTTATGTCTTGAGTAAATTCATTATATAATGTTTCTTTTGTTTCTAATAGTCCAGGGGGGCGAAGAACATAAGAGCCTTTATATCCAGTTCAGAAACATTTTCATAATGTCTTATGAATCTATGATACTACCTACATGTTGCGCTCAACATCATTATATTTTCTCTCGTTGGTTACTTAAAAGCTAGAGAAATTTTGAGGTATAAAATGGTTCTCCTAAGGAATATTATAAAATAATAGTGGAAATAAGAAAATAAGGTTAGATTACATCATCAAGTTTTAGAGGGAAAAAAGAAAAAAATATTTTTTCAATTCGTAAGCAATCTTTATTGGTGGGGAGGCCGCAATATTTAAGGGGTGGAATATATGCATAGATACATAATGGCTCTTGGACCATATCCATGACATGTTCACTATATAAAAATATGGCTTATATTCAACTCGATGTGTGTTATATTATATTTGACAATATTAATACAATGTTGTGTTATATATGTTTCAAATACATATTCGACAACGATAAGGTTATATTCGACATTGTTTTTGTGACGAAGCTACAACCTTTGTGGACACTGCAACTGACATTGTTATATGTGTAATTTGTTCAGGTTTTTTAGTTTGTAATTGACATCATTTTGATTCCCCCTTAATCCTCATTAGTGTCTAATTTCATTAGCGATTATTTAAGCATCTTTATGCAATTGCGACTTCCTCCAATGTTGATCCTTAGATTTGTAAAATATCATGATCAACATTTGTGGCTGGACATCACATGCGTGTTGAAATTAATTAGTTTTTTAAAGGAACAAAGCTTGCATTTACAGTTCCCTGGGAAGATAATAGTTTATATTCTAAAGTGTGCCAGAAGTTGACAAACCTTGCATTGACCTACGCAGACTTGTGTGGAGCATATGTTGAATGGGTGTAGAAGCTCGAGGAGAAAACCCTCAATGATAACATGGAATGTTTCCTCTTTGTGGAGGTAAATTTTGAAGATTCCAATGGATTTAATGAGTTATGTATGCTCATAATTATGGATATGGTGTAGAAATTATACAAACAATGTATACCAAAGGATTCAATCTGATCATGTAATATACTAGAGCAAGATACTGAATCCTTCTACAATTAATTTGCGGAAATTAAACAAGATGGCACAATCACACCAAGTAAGAGAAAGAAGAAAATCAATTGCAAAACACATATATTTTTCTTGGGGAAAGCTTCTTGCTCAAAACCCCTCTATCTCTATTGTATAATGAACCAATGAATCATTAAACAATACAATGCATTATTTCCCACAAGAATCTGTTGCACTCTACCAATTGTCTCACACTGATCCAGACAAAATTGGTCCAACACTTAGCCAATTCTCAGCCTGCCTTGATCAGGCAATCCCTAGGAAATTAATCCCTATTAATTAGGATAATTAGCCTTCCTTGACTGCATAATACATCATGGGCATCCTATGGTGTATATAATTGCACCCGAGCAATTTGCTATAAATACAACTGATAGATAACTTCCCTTTAACCTCTATCTCAACTGAGTCTTCATCAGAAACAACATGCATGCAACTATTAATAGTAAATCATCAGTCACTTGACATATCACTGCATGTGAATTAAATATGATTTAGTTCACTTGACCTCTCGCTAGTGCAACAATCAGTTACAAGTCGTTAAACTGATTTTAACTCAATTAATTGAGTTAATTGATTTCTCATGCAGTAAACTAATACACTAACTACAACTTGGACTCTAAAACAAATAGAATCATTCTACATGCCTCACCAACCACCCTCAACTCTAATTTCATGAGCTAACTAAGTCTATCACACTCAGTTAACTATTACCAGTGATTATGAGATAAGATTACAATTAATTTAAGGGATAAATAAATTTGACACACATTTCTTCTAGTTTATTTAAGAAATAATTAAATCAAAAGCCTCCATGGTAGCCATTTCTGGATGTTGTTTATGGATGTCAATTTCACTATATTTTGTTGTAAATTTCAACACTCCCTCTCAACAAGAAAGGAACCAATCTTTCCCGATACGGTACCCTTGGAATGTTCTGCATGCAACAATTCTGAAACTAAATAGCCTCCAAACAACTGAATCAATATAAGGCATCTGTCATCAAAGTCTTCTGAATGCTGGATCCAACTACACATGTCCACTGGACTCTCTACACTTCTGACATCTACATCCATGCACTCTACACTGCTGCCAACTCTGATCTGTGCTCCAGTATCCGACACGTGTCACTTTGATTCCTGTCCTCCTGAAATATGACTGCATCAATATAACCGATCCTTCCTGCTACTACTATACTTTGGGCTCCTCGTAGCTAGGTTTGATCCATGAGACACACCATCTCAATGAACCCTGCCCGAATTTCTTCTTTGAATTAATTCTGCACATCGCCCCACCTCACACCTAGAGGTATTGATGCATGTACTCCCTTTTCCCCTTTGGTTCGAAATTTCCCCCTCCTGGAGGTATCTGCTTGAGTGGACTCTTCCACTCAGTCTCCTCTCTGCTTCTCCAATTGTGGCTTCTCCGAAACCTTCTCAGACTACTTCTGAGGCTACATGTTGAGAGATAATTGCTTCCTCTCAACCACCAAGTCATTAACCACTGCTTTTCTCCTCAAAGAATTGCATGCATCCTCAACCTCAAGAGAATACATGTTCTTGACTCTTGAACCGATCTGCTTCACTTTTCCCGTGGCTTTGTGTTTAAGGAACACCTTTCCTTTTCTAAACATCACTTCATAAACACGGTCTTCCAATACTGCTACAAAGACAAGATTATTCTTTAGGCCTGGAACATACAAAACATCTGCTAGTCTGAGATGGGAGCCATTCTCCCTTTGAAAGGTAATTGTACCTATGCGAGTAGTGCTATACCTTCCGTGATCTCCAAACTCTATGTTCTTTTGGAGGTCATTCTCCTCTAAGTCACTGAAGAGATCTCTATCCCCTGTCATATGGAATGAGGCACCACTTTCTAAATACCACATGCATCCCATTACACTGTTGGCCATGCATGCAATGAGAGTAAAATAAAGCTCGAACTGTGAAGCCAATACTTCACCTGCTGCAACTACAAGCTCCTTCTTTCTTTCCTTCTTCTGTGGACAATTTGTAGCATAGTGCCCATGCTCATGACAGTGAAAACATCAGATCTTGGACAAGTATTTCTTGCCCTCTTCGCCTTGGGATTTATTTCCCTTGGCCTTCTTTCCCTTACCGCGAAGGCACAATATTCCTCATCATTAGTCTTGAATGAGGATCCATCCATGGTATTCTGCCTGAATTCTTCTTGTACCAAATCCGACCAAAGTCGCTTCCAATCTGGTAGCTTCTCCCTCCCATTGACAGAGTCCTGATAATTATGCTAGCTCTTGGGAAGGCCTAGAAATGCTAGGCTCACCAAGTCATCATCTGCTACGGTCACACCAAAAATTGCAAGCTCATCTCGACATTGAGTGAAATTCTCCAAGTATGTTGGTACCATCTTGCCCTCCTCCTTGATTTTCCTTAGCTTGTCCTTCAACGCCAAATTCCTTTGGTCACTGTTGTTATGACATAGATATGTCAAGGCCTTCCACATTGCATATGGAGTCACCTTGTCATGTAGACTCAATACAATGTGATCTCGAACTCCCTCTAATAAGATCCTCCTCGCCCTTGCTACCTTCTTTTGCTAAGAATCAAGAAGAGTGACGTCTGCTGCTGCAGGGTTGGGAATATCATTATCAATGAATTATTTCAACCCGTTTTCCTCCAGAACTACCTCCATTATGTCTTTGCATGCAATATAATTAGAACTTACCTCGAGTTTATATTCCAATATTAATCCATTGAAAGACATCTTGATCTTCTTGTCACTCCAAAGAAAGTATCTGCAAGTTTGAATACTGTTCAACACAAACTCAATTTCTTATCCACTATTGTGATTTCTGGCACTCTGATACCATGTAGAACTTATACAAACAATATGTCTACCAATGGATTCAATATGATCATGCAATATACTAGAGCAAGATAGTGAATCCTTCTACAAGTAATTTGCGGAAATTAAACACGATCGCACAATCACACCAAGTAAGAGAAAGAAGCAAATCAATCGCACAACATAGATACTTTTCCCGGGGAAAGATTGTTGCTCAAAACCCCTCTATCTCTATTGTATAATGAACCAATGAATCATGAAACAATACAATGCATTCTTGCTCATAAGAATATGTTTCACTCTACCAACTATCTCACACTGATCTAGACAAAATTTGTCCAACACTTTTCCAATTCTCAGTCTGTCTTCAGCCTGCCTTTCTCACGCAATCCCTAGGAAATTAATCCCTATTAATTAGGATAATTAGCCTTCCTTGACTGCACAATACATCATGGGAATCCTATGGTGTATATAATTGTGCCCGGGGAATTTTCTATAAATACAACTGATAGATAACTACCCTTTAACCTCTGTCTCAACTGGGTCTTCATCAGAACTGACATGCATGCACCTATTAATAGTAAATCATGATACACTTGATAGATCATTGCATGTGAATTAAATCTGATCTAATTCACTTGACCTCTCACTAGTGCAACAATCAATTACAACTACTTAAACTAATTTTAACTCAATTAATTGAGTTAACTGATTTCTTATGCATTAAACTAATACACTAACTGCAACCTGGACTCTTAAACAAATAGAATCACTCTACATGCCTCACCAACCACCCTAAACTCAAATTTAATAAGCTAACTGAGTTTATCCCACTCAGTTAACTATTACAAGTGATTATGAGATAAAATTACAATTTATTGTCCAATTTATTTAAGCGATAAATAAATTTGGCACACATTTCTTCTAATTTAATTAAGAAATAATTAAAACAAAAGCCTCCATGGTAGCCATTTCTGGATACCAATTTCACTGTTTCTTGTTGTACATTTCAACATATGGGGCGCAACACCTTGCCAATTATTTTGCAAATGGTTTGGTAGCACAATGATTAGGAAGATGTGGTAGATTTTTTATTTCAAATAACAATATTTCATCTAAAGCAAATATTTTGAAGGAATACCGTCTACTCTTGGTTGCTACTCCTTTCAAGAAAATATCTCATTTTATGACTTATCAAACAATTCTTAATATAACGAATGGAGAAACAAGGTTTTGCATTGTTAATTTCATAATTTTATATGGTTTCCAATGACCTTCGCTGATTCAATGTATGGAAAATCATCTCGGTGATCCTCCCATACTTCACATAACTAGAATTGAGTTTCCTTAACCTAGATTGAGACCAATAGAGATAATTGAAGAGACTGGGCACAAAATGGAAGACTATGCAAAGTATTTTAATGTTCCCGTTGAATACCAAGCTATTTCAAAAAAGTGGGAAAACCTAGATGTGGAAGAACTTGGCCTTAGGCGTGATGAAGTACTAGTGGTAAACTACCTGTAGAGGTTGTAGAATTTGCAGTATGAGACTGTGGTTGTGGAGGGCCCCAAAAATATTGTGTTGAACAAGATTATGTGTATTAATCCTCCAGTTTTTTATTATAAGGATTCGAGAGGCACTTTTCCATTATTTCTCTATATTTGATGCATTGTAAACCACTATTCCTCGAAAATATCAACAAAGGTTTTTGATAGAGAAAGAGAATGTGAATTGTATGTAATATAAAGGTTGTAAGGTATAATATATGGTCTTGTAACATATCAGGGAAAGTTACCTAATGCATGGAACAACCAACCACATCTAAAGGAATCACAACTTTATCCTTTCAAGCTTAGCCACATGGGAAATTGTCTACTCATGAACATAAGATTCTCCATAAACTATAACAATGACAAATTTTATTTATTTTGTCCATGACTAAAAGAAATGCAATTGATGTAATGTCCTCAACCACTTAGGATACTTATGAGGAATTCCGCTAGCCTAATGTGGTTCTCTTAGGCTAACACAAGGAAATATTTAATAAAGGGAACTTAAATTGCATAAGGAAAACATTATAAATTCTAAAAATGAGAAAGGGTAATATTCAATGGGAAAGTGAAAAAGTCGCTTTAAATTTATAAGAGAAATATTATAAGGTAACTTTATAAAGTTAATTTAATAAAAGGAAGGTGAAAAGGTGACCCTAAATTTATAAAATAAGGAAAACGAGGAGGCTCTCCTCATTCGTGCATTTTAGTTTTTAGAGAAAGGAAAATTTGAAGAGTTTTCTTGAGGAGAAGCTTAACGGTTATGAAACCCTATTTGCATAGCTGACTTCGATGTTGAAACTAGACACCCTATTTATATTTGAGAGTGAAATCACATGGATTTCACCACTGAGTTTCAATGTTTTAGCACCTAATTTGAACCTCAGGCTGAAAAGGCAAATCAGGGTAACCTTTAAACCACGCTCAGCCTTGTAGCTAGCCCTACAAGGTCAGGAGAGGGCTCTCTCCGTGAAAAGATATTCAACAAAGTACAATTATAAACTGATATTAGGCTAGGTATAATAATGGGAAAAGTTTAAATGAATGAATTTTTCTGGGATGTATGGAACAAATTGGACAATTTGAAACTGGGGAATTAAATCAGGGATACAGGTTATTTCATGGGGCAAGGTAGGCAGGAAATTTTAGCAATTAACTTTAGATAATGATGAAATGGAAAGACTGGCGAGGAGCTGAAGAGGGCATAGGAGATGGATCCTTTTCAAACAGAAGAAAACACAGAATATTGAATGATTTCCCAAGGCAGAGCATAAAAATGGATTCTACCTATCTATCTTGAAAGCATTCAACCAGAGATGTTTATGAATGAAATGTACACGTAGCAATTTTACATATGAACACAAAGGAAAGAAAAAATGCTAAAACTCACACCACATGGATCCCACAAATCAGAGCTACATATCTTATTAATTCCCTGTCAAACTATTACAATGGAGCACAGAGCGTCCTCCTTGATTTCCACACTATTCCCTTACTTCTGACTTACAGACTGATTACAAATGAGTGAAAATTACATTAAATAAACCAAACATGTGGGAAATAGATCCACAGAAAAAGGGAGTTGCTTTACCAACTCAGAACTGAAATCCAAATATGGGAAAGAAACCAACAAACTGCCCCTGAAAAGAAGGAACAGTAAGACAACTTGGGCCATCTGAAGATTTCGCTATTACACTGGATGAAAGAAAAATAGGCAATCTGAAAAACAAATCCCTATTTTATTGCTGTTGTAAAAAGTCACTGTCTCATAATTAGCTCTCGGCCCTTTGACTGTTTCCTTTCTTTGTCCTTCGAAGAAAACCAACCTTTAATAAAAATGCTTTTGAAACCATGGAAATGAAATTATGCCTTAAATGACGTAAAGACCCCTTTTGGATATAAGGAGTGAAGGGAAAGGTGGTGGGGTTCAAATCACAATCGCAATTGGAATCAGAGGGGAGGAAGGGGATGCAACATATAATGGAGCGTTTGAAATATGCGATGCGATGGTATAATCGCAATCGGGGATCGGAGGGGTGGATATATTTGGAACAAGGCACAAAAATCGTGATGCGATTGGGTAACACAATGGAGGGGCAAGGGAAAATAGGTCCGATTGTATTGTAACGAAATCCCCTTTTAAACAAATTAAAGGGAACCTTTGCGTTTTACATAGGGAAAAGATTATTTTTGTATAAAAGTAGCGGAGGGCTTTTAGGTGGGACCCGGGAGTATAAATCGCAATCAGAATCAGAAGCGAGAGGGGAGCGGAGGAAAAGTGTTATTTGAAATCGCCGATTGCGATGGAGCGACGGACTGTGGGCCGTTCGATTGGATTGGCAGATTGACGGTGGAGGTGTAGTTAGGGGGAGCAGAGTTCATCACAATCGGAGAAATAGGGAGGGGTCAATTGGAGGGGATTGATCGAAAGCGCCGATTGGGATGGAGCGATGAAGTATGGGCCGTTCGATCGGATGGGCAGATCAATGGTCGGGATCTCATCGGGTGTATGCAATCGGTGATAAGTCGATCGGAGGTATGGAAATCGGGAAGGGGGGATCAGAGGGAGTTAATATGGTGCAATTGCGATCGGAATGAGAGAAATTTATAATAAAAACTTAAAACTTTATTATAAAGTTTAAGGGGTAATGTGGGGAAGTGGTTTTATTTAATCGCATCGGGGATTTGTATACGTCAAAAAACTTTAGGAATGCGATTAAGCAGTTGGGTAGGGGAAAAAGGGGTTTTATAAAGGAAAAGATTAAAATTTTTATGAAATAAAGTGTAAGAGGGAAATGGAAAAAGAGGAAGGGTTAGGTTATAGGGGACCCTTTTTTATTTAGGCATAAATTTCAATCCAGGAATAAGTTTTGAGAGTATAATATACCGTTGGAAAGCTCTTTCCGGGCTCTTTCTAATGGACATACTTGAGAACATGATTCTGGACTGAAAATGTGGTGGAGGACGTCTCTGAAAGGCAGGGTGGTGACTTTGTGGAGATTGCAGCTTCTGAAGTGTGACTTATTACATATGATGACATAAAATTACATAAAGATAATAATAAAGGTAAAGTATCACATTTTCACCTCAAAATAGGGTTTGAGGCGAAAATGACATCAAGCTGAATAAAACATTTCTTTGATCTTCCCAGATGTCGGATCGAAAAATGACATCAAGCTGAATAAAACATTTCTTTGATCTTCCCAGATGTCGTGACTTTGAGTTTATTAGATCTCCTCATGACCTTGCTGACATTTATTGACACTTGACTCATTAATTTGACCATGGTGAGACCCTAAAACTTAATGAGACCAACCCTATGACCTAATAATATGATTTTGAGAGTAAAAGTGACTCATGACTAAAGACCATAGAGAAGAGAATCAGCAAGTATTACATGAGGGGAAAACTAATGAAAGACCACTACCATCAATGAATCCATGACCTAATGGAATGGTGAAAATTTATGGTATGGGACTCCTAATATGCAAATGCAAAGAGAAATTTTGATCACTGATGGTAGTATGACTAGACTGACACTAAAATTGGCTCCAATGGGGATGGTAGCTCCTTGGAGGTGCCAAGAACACCGTAGACCAAGTAGCCTTATCCATTGGGCATGGAGTCAAAAAATACTGAAAAAGGACACAATGCAGACTGACTCTGACTCAAGACTAAGACTGAAAACTAAAATAAAACCAAAGCATACACATATCATTCAAGTTTTATTTCCTTCACCTTGGGCCCCAAACTTCAATGACTGTGTACTTGACATCTGACCAAAAATAACTTGGTATATACATAATTTATGATCCATTATCTTCAACAATGGTAGTGCTTCAGAAGCCTACCATTCACTGCTCCTCCGGGGCAATCTTGGCCATCCATCTCTGAAAGCAAGAAAGCATTCTGTCCCCTATATGCTGAAATATTGTATGGTCCTTTCCACATGTTGTCGAACTTACCATGCTTCCCTTTATCCTCATTTCTTGCATCCCATCTCAACACCACATCATCCAACTGAAAATTTTCTGCTTTGGGCTTACGTTCATAGATCTTTATCTTCTCCTGCAACTGAATAGCGTTCTGTGACACTTCCTCTCTTGTTTGTTGAAGGTGGATCATCTGATTGATTCTTCGCTGATTGTCATCGTCTTCGCTACCAACTTCTTCCAATAATCTCATGACTAGAACTGTAAGTGATGTGGGAAATATAGCATCAGTACCATAAACCAGTTCAAAAGGTGACATACCTATGGATTTCTTGCTGCTAACTCTATCTGCCCACAATGCGTTGATGAGCTTTCGATGCTAGTTTCTTTTGTTTGCCTCCAGCATTTTCTTGGTAATGTTTATCAAATATTTGTTCGATGATTCTTCCAGGCTATTTCCTTGTGGATAGTACGCTGTTGAATGACCCAACACGATATTGATATTGTATTTGTCGCAGAACTCCACCATCTTCTTAGACTTGAACACTGCTGCATTGTTTATTATAATTTTGTGAGGGCAGCCAAAACAAGATAAAAATTCGATTCTAGGAATTGAATAATTACCATATCTGTAGCTTGCCTTGCTAGGACAGCCTCGATCCATTTAGTAAAGTAATCTGTACCTGTCAATATCCATCGATGCTGTGCTGATGATGCAGGATGGATTTCTCCTATGAAATCGAGTCCCCACTGCTGAAAGGGAGCATTTATTGAAACTGGTTTCAAAGGAAGAGGAAGAAATTTCCTTTTTCCTTGGAAAATTTGACATTGATGACAACTCATCACTGTTTTATACAAATATGAAAATAAAGTGGGCCAATAATATCCTTCTCTCAACACTTTGTTAGCTGTAGTTTTCCAAAACAAATGACCACCACAATCACCTTTGTGAAAGTCATGCATTACCTTCTGAGCCTATTCTTCAACCAAACAATTAAGAAAAATACCTCCTGGATCTTTCCAATAAAGAGCACTATTTAAAATACAATATTTAGCAGACTTAAGTTTCAGTGATCTACCTTTGCTTTTAGACATTCCTGGAGGTGGTGAAAGATGCTGAAGAACATAAACAATATCTGAATACCACGGGGATTGTAGAAAAATATCTGAAACTAGAACAATCAAACCTTCATCCTCATCTTTTGACATTGTTGTTATGAGGTTTATATCCAGGGCATGCAGATTTGATTGGGCCATTAGCTTTGCCAAACCTTGTCCTTTGATCAACTTGGTGGGTTTGATCTCCAAATCATACTCCAACATAGCCGCTATCCACTTACCTCTTCTACCTTCTGGATCAATTTGCATCAACACATCCTTTACTGCTGCATTAGGAACATATGCTATAGTATGTGAATGTAGAATATAGACCCTAAAATCCTTCAATGCCTTTATAAGAGCCAATGCTTGTTTTTCAATAATATTATACCGCAAGGCAGCATATCTAATAGTCCTGCTAAAAAAGGCAATTGGCTTTTCAATCTAATCTCTCTTCTGCATCAAAACCGCAGCCATAGTATGCTCCGATGCAAATGAAAAAATAATAAAATCTTGAGTATAGTCGGGACTAATCAAGACGGGGGCATTGGAAAAAGCAAACTTTACCAGATTAAATGACTTGATAGCATCCTCACTCCATTTGATAGTGCTATCTTTCTTTAACATGTTAGTCATTTCTCTTATATGTTCAGCCAAATTGGGTATAAATCTGCGCAAGAAGTTCATCTTACCATTGAATGCTTGAATCTCCTTTTTGTTCCGTGGAAGGTCTATGTGCTGAATTTCCTCCACTCTAGATGGATCAATGCAGATACCGTCTTTAGAGATGATATGCCCCAACAGCTTGCCTTAATCCATAGCAAACTGACTCTTCTTTGGATTGAGAGAAATCACAAACTTTTTGCATCACTGAAACACAACCCTCAAATGGTGCAAATGCTCATCATCAAAACCAGAAAATACTGTTAGATCATCCAAATAAACAAAAAGAAAAACATCTTTTTCATTGGCAAAAGAAATGTCCATTGCTTGCTGGAAAGTGGCTCCAGCATTCTTCAATCCAAATGGCATTTTGGCATACTGGAAGGTTCCCCAGGGTGTTGTGAAGGCAGTTTTGTCTTGGTATTTCTCATGCACCAAGATCTGATTATAGCTTGAGTAGCCATCAGGTAGTGACATCCTTGATGCTCCAACTACTCTCTACAGAATATGGTCCATCTTCGGAAGTGGACAATTATTCTTTAAGGATGCTTTATTCAGATTCCAAAAATCTATGCGCAACCTTATCTCTCCTGTCTTCTTATGCACTGGGACCAAATTTGAAATCCAGTCATAAAATCTAATAGGAACAATGATACCATCTTTATGCAATCTATTTACCTCTTTTTCAATGGATGGCAGCAGCTTTGGGGTGATTCTTCTCAACTTCTGTCGAAATGGCTTCTGATCTGGCTTGATGGGAATAGTATGCTGAATTATGTTCTTATCATACACCTTCAAAGCTGAATAATCCCATGCAAACAAATCAAGAAACTCAGAAAGCATTTTAACATACTATTCCTTTACCTCAGGGGACAATTCTTTCGATAGCTTCACGAGCTTGGGCTTATTTGCTGTTCCAAGATTCACGTCTTCAACTCCTTTCTCTGTAGGCACCAAGCTTGGTTTATTTGCAACATCATCCTGATCAAAAAGCTCCTCTAAAGGTATGAGACCTCTAGGAATTACATTATCCTTCAGCTGCAATATGTCCATCTGATTTACTTTTATTTCTTGATCGTCAACCTCATAGTCACCTTCTATGGGAGTATCTTTGAATTTTCCATCACTCTGCAAAAAAGCATTGATCTCATTGTCATCCCAAAACACTTGCCAATACCTTAAATTGTCAGGAACAACAGGCCTATGTTTGACATAAATCTCAAACTTGTTGCTGGAGTTCATCGGAATCTTCAAGTTGCTTGCAGTAGTGGCAAGAGAATCTGCAATAATGTTCTGCATTCTGGGTACTGCTGTCAACGTGTAATCAGGAAACATCTTCAAGATATCAAGGACTGCGTTTCGATAGGCCCTCAATTGGGGATGCTTTTCTTGGTACTCTCCTTTGACCTGTTTGATTATCAGCTCTGAATCTCCATATACATAAATCCTTTTTGCATTTAACTTCTTCAAAATTTTCAGACCTGCAATCAAAGCTTCATACTCTACTTCATTGTTAGAGCAGTCGAAAGCCAAATTATAAGAACATACTCTAACATTACTAGGAACATTTTTAGGCTGGAAAACGGGGCTCAGAATCCATATTCCAATACCAGCACCGTCCTTACCAACAAATCCATCAAAATCCATGCTCCATAGGCCTTCTTCTTCTTCTTCTAGATGCTGAAATTTTTCTTCTTTCTCCACTTTATCTTGACTAGTTTCGGCATCTTTCTGCTCCTCACTATCTTCTTGCTGCTGGCAGGTAGGAAGCTCAGGAGTGCTTGCTGCTTTCTCTTTTTCCTGTTTAAGGATTTCCCTAAATTTTTTTGAAATTTCAGGCATGTCATCTAATTCTACCAACTGAACATTATCATCATTTAAACCACCATCTGAATATAATACAAATGACTCTAAATCTGTGTGGACTGCATTAATGGGATGATTTACTGGCTTCTCTTTGCTATTGATCATGTATTTCATTTTCTTCTCCCTATATAGTTTTCTCAACTCGCCAAACACGGGAATGGTGGCATAAGAGAAGTCAAGTTGCATAGTTCCTTTAAGTTTGGCACCCTAAGACTTGGATAGAAGAATTCCTAATCGTGGTGGAACATCTGCAACAACTACATCCATCAAAACATTCTTGGCTGGGATTTGATCTAAAGACACTACCAAGTCTTTGATAAGACCGATACAATGGACCCTACCTGAGTCAAAGGAGTACAAATCATGGTATTTGTGAGTAATATCAAGTCCTAACTTCTCCATGATGGCTTTGGGCATCAAATTATGTGAGGCTCCGGTGTCCAACATAGCATTATGTAAGATGAAATCATGTAATCTAAGACTTAGGTAAAAGGGAGGGACTTCACTTTCTTCAGATTGATCCTCTGTGGTTGGGCCAAATATGAGTTCAGGGTAGTCATCTTCAACATTAACCATATCTGATATAGAGTCTATTTGCAAGATTCTAGACACCTAATGTTTATATGCACTATTTCTTACCAACTCAGTCAAGGGCATGGACACTTTCAGTTTAGAAATTTCATTTTCCAAATTAAAAGAAGGAGATTTTTCTACCTCTTTGATGGGAGGGTCTTTCTTTTCTGTTTGCTCCTTTGCTACGCTATGCTGGTTCTTCTCGTTTTCATTATTATTTGCTGAATATGCTTTGCTGGGAGAAGAATCCGCAGGCTCTTTTGAGTATTTGAAGGATCGTTTTTCGATTGAAGCTCTTTTCTCTTCTGAATGGGACTGATCGGGACATCTCTGTTCCTCAAAGAATACTGCTTTTTTTGGGCTGATAAAGCGTTCATGTACCCTCTTTGGTAATCATCAGACTCTTCTTCTAACAGTGCATCATTGGCCAATATTAAATCTTCATCCTTTCGAATGTCTGTAGTCGCTGTATATTCTTCGTCTTCTGTAAGAAAGATGGGAGAACCATCTGCAGTGAAGAAATGATTGGCTTCAATCACATGATCATCATCATCCGTCTCCATTCCTTGAACATAATTTTGCTGCAATGGAGTCCTGATCTGCTGTTGTGGTGCTGCTTGGTCCTGTGCTCTCTGTTCTCTTTGTTTAATTCTGAATTGTGGCTGCTGCCCTTTGAAATTCAGATTCCTGATTTGTGGTTCAGGTCTATCTGAGATGGTTAATTGATCAACCATATTTTCCATTGTCCGGATTAAAGTGTCCATCTTACCGTCTGAAGGAGAGGCTTCTTCTTTCACAGTGACTCTCTTTTCAGCTCTAGTTCGCACTCTTTTGGCTAGCAAATTCGCTTCTACACTCACCGCTATCTTTTGCATGTCTTCGAGAGTGGTAGGATCTCTTTCTCGCAGTTGATATGCCATATCAGCATCGAAACCATCTGGAAACTTAAGCAAGGCTAACCCCATATGAGGTTTGAGGTTAGCTGGAATAGCATTGTATACAACATTAAATATTATACAATAATCCTGTACAGTTTCACTCACATTTCTTTTAATATTCTCATATTCAGAAAAAATTTGGAGTGGGTTTTTCTTTACCTCCCACCGGTCTAAGAATTGTGTATGTAACTCCTGCAAAGTGCGAATAGAGCCTGCTGGTAAGGCTCTGAACCACTTTCTAACTTCACCTCCAAAGCTTTGGACAAACAATCTTGTGGTTACATTTTCTGCCTCTACCTCATGAAGATCAAAAAAGTCATTCATCTTATCAACATGCTGTTGGGTTGTGATGCTTTGAGTGGCATCAAAGATAGGAATTTTACTTTGATAATCAGCAGGCATATCATTCAGAACCTGAGGTAAAACAAGGGGTGCAAACCGAGCAGCCATGGCTCGAGGTGGATTTACAACAGTGTTTGTGCTACTATGATTCAAGGGAGGTGTTGATGGAGGAGATGAAAGCTGAGAGTGAACTGCTGAAGCTGATGGGAATGCTGATGAATTAGGAGGAAGAAATGTTGTTCCTGATGACTTTGAAGGCTCAGGGATATTAGTTACAGTGATAAATGACTAAGGGGAATTCAAATTATAATCATCAATTGATGTATTTGCCCTTTGAACTTCGATATCTACAGGAAATTCTGGATCTAAAACTGTGTCATCAAGTGCAGTTTCAGACTTACTTTTAAACAAAGAAAGCTCAAAAATCTCATCAAAAGAAATATCTTCTACAAACAACTATTCACTAGGCCAGGTATGGGATCTAAAAATAGGTCTAGGACGTAGTGATCCCTCTTGTCTTCTGACTATTTCTTGGGATAAGATTAGGATTCTCAAACACAGGGAGAGGATTTGGTTCTGGATTTTCCCCTGTGTATCTTCTTGAAGCCAGTGTGGTGAAATTTCTACTTTACAAAAATTCTATTTCATCCTAGCAAACTCTGAACATCATCTTTTAGAGTCCAGGAATTTACAAGGAAAATATTACTAGGGTGATCCGTCTTTATGCTCCGATACCACAAATATATTATGACTGTGGATATTTGGAATAAGTGCTTGTAATTGTATTCTCCTCCAAAGCACCTTTAACAATGTTATCCTTGCAATAATGTTCAAACTTCTCAAACAAATCTTTAAAGTTTAATGCGATATAGGGGAAAAAAATACTTAAGCAAACCTTACCACTCCATTCATAATATCAAAATGTTATAAAAATGGCCCTATTCCTTTAAGAACCACCAACTTTCGAACTTATATCACTAAACCCATTTATTCTACCAACACGACATACATTTCACTCAACGGGGCCCCACGCATCCATTTTTCGCCTTTTTATGAATTAAATAAACATTTAATAATGTAAAACCGCCAGACCATACCTCGATTTATCGCTTGTGCACTTCACTGCGCGATTGCCGTCAGATCTAACATTCTCCATATCAAACGATCCTCTTCAATATCGTGTTTTTTCAAAGGCCGAGGGTTAACACATGAAATTTGCGTGATATGGGTGGTATTTGGGAGATGACGTGCCCAAATATTGTTGGATCGCCTTTTTTTTGCGTGGTTTCGCTCCGGGCCAAAAGCGGCGAGACAAAGGCGGTATTGCTTTCTGAAACCCACTTCTGGTAAATGAACTGCGCTTGACTCGAGTCTTTGGCACTTAACTCCTCACGTTAACTCAATGGTCGGGTCCCACTAATATTACTCCGCCGGCAATAGAACAAAGCCTTTTACTTCAACAACAGAGATTTCTAAGGGATCGTCGCGTTCTATATAACCAGGGTTTAACCTTTAGACAGAGTTTTCAATACTCTTCATTTACACAGTGCTTGACTATGATTTTTCTCCTCTACAAAGCCTATGTTTGACCTTCTTCAAAACAGAATAAACACATTCAATTTTGAGTGCTGAGAATATGAACTCGAAGATAGTCAGATCGGTCCCCAGCAGAGTCGCCAAAAATATTATCACCTAATCTGAACCTCAGGCTGAAAAAGGAAAATCAGGGTAACCTTTAAACCACGCTCAGCCTTGTAGCTATCCCTACAAGGTCAAGAGAGGGCTCTCTCCGTGAAAAGATATTCAACAAAGTACAATTATGAACTGATATTAGGCTAGGTATAATAATGGGAAATGTTTAAATAAATGAATTTTTCAGGGATGTATGGAACAAATGGGACAGTTTGAATCGGGGAATTAAATCAGGGATACAGGTTATTTCATGGGGCAAGGTAGGAAGGAAATTTCAGCAATTAAAGTTTAAATAATGATGGAATGGAAAGACTGGTGAGGAGCTGAAAAGGGCATAGGAGATGGATCCTTTTCAAATAGAAGAAAACACAAAATATTGAATGATTTCCCAAGGCGGAGCATTAAAAATGGATTCTACCTATCTATCTTGAAAGCATTCAACCAGAGATGTTTATGAACGAATGGTACACATAAAGATTTACATATGAACACAAAGGAGAGAACAAATGCTAAAATTCATAACACATGGATCCCATAAATGAGAGCTGCATTTCTTATTAATTCCCTGTCAAACTGTTATAATGGGAGCGCAGAGCATCCTCCTTAATTTTCCACACTATTCCCCTACTTACTGACTTACAGACCGCTTTTTTTTTTTTGTAAGTGAAAGTAAATATATTAACAAAAGGAGTAAATTACAGTGGGCCTAGGCCTGATCATTGCCAAGTGTTGTGGAATTTGAAACAAAAAACCATAGTTTGAAGACTACCTTGCAGGAGGGAAACCAGTCTGAACCAGAGAATTGGAGTACTGGAGACCATATCTAAGAAAAAAAATAGATGCATATTCATTGATAGCAGGAAACACATAAACAGACCCTTGAGGATGGTCAGAGACAGAGCAAAAAAACCAGAGTGAAGAGGAGGAACTACTCATCAGGAGGTTCGTAGAAAACTCTGCACCAGAGTTCATCTGGTTCCCCATCAGCATTGTACAGGTCATCAGTAGAATGGATCACCTTCCCAGGAGGAGGAGGAGTAGCCTGTGCCTCGCTTGCTGGTGCCATGTCCTGCCTCATAGAAGGTTGGCCCCCCGCTTCCTTGTTCGCCTGGTCCTGCGTGGCCTTGCCCAACTGACCCTGCAAGTCCACATTATCAGGCTGCTTCAACCCAAAAATCTGCGTCAAATCCTGAGCCGCCGAGAGGCTACAATCCGCCGGGCGAGAACTGGGAAAAATTTCCTGAGGCTCTTCATGAAAGATGATCGTAATTGAGGCAGTCACCCGGGGTCAATTGAGAGTGCTATTAAAGGAAAAATGCGCAGTATGGGTTTGAGCAGGAGGAGCTGAAGGAGTGGGGGAAGCAAGGCGACGACCTGAGTGGAGAAGGCGCCCTCTATGTATACTATCAGAGTGGGAAGTAGACGCAGAGGAGGTGCCAGAGGTGGAGGGAGAGCGAGGAATTTGGTGCCTCGTGGAGCCTCTTCGGCAACGCATTATTTTCCTTAGGTGTGGCATGGTCACAATCGAGACAGCAGGGCAGGGAGGCAAAATATGGACAGAAGACTGAGGCGAGAGGGGCAACAGGACGACAGAAGAAAGCTTCCAGGGACCAGCGTGGGAGAAGTGGAAATTTTCTTCAAAATCCAAACAACAATTGAGACAGCTCCTCTTACCAGCTACAGTTCGAACATTTGAAAGCCCTGCTCCTGGAGTGCAGCACCAATTCACAGGCATGGGAATTATGTTCAGACCAGAGGGACGCTCCATAATAACAACCCAGTCTACCGTGCAACTGTGAATCGACTGCAATAAACCACCATAAGTATGAACTGGAGGCTGAGCCATATCGCAGCATGTGAATGTGTATCGAGGAGCGAGATTATGGTTGATATGAGCACCAGGAGTAAATGGCATTAATCGCCGATCAGTCGAATTAAAGAGCTGAATGATAACATTCTTGCAGGTGGGAAAGTGGCTTCCCCTTATGCCACTCCCCCATCCCATCACGTTAAACAGTACCAGCTGCACCCGCATCCGGGGGCCTTACATACCGCTTTACAAATTATTCAAAATTACATTAAATAGACTAGAATGTGAGGGAAGTATATCCACAAAAAGAGGATTTTTTTGCCAGCTTAAGAACTAAAGTCCAATCATAGAAAAGAGAACCAACAATATGCCCCTGAAAATAAGGAACAACAATACAGTTTGATCCATCTGAAGATTTTGTTGTTACATTGGATGGAAGAAAATAGGCAATCGGAAAAATAGTTTCTTATTTTACTGCTGCTGTAGAAGTCTCTGGCTCATATTAGCTTCCGGCCCTTTGACTATTTATTTCTATTATTACTCTCTTGAAGAAAAATCCATTTTTGAAGAAAATGCCTTTGAAATAATTTAAAAATAAATTATGCCTTTTAGTGAAGGAAAAAACCCATTTTGAATGGATGGAGAAAAAGGAAAGGAGGTGGGGTCCAAATTGCAATCGCAATCGCAATCGAAGGGGAGGAAGGGGATTCAACATATAGTGGAGCGTTTGAAAATACACGTTGCGATGGTGTAATCGCAATCGGGAATTGGAGGGATGGGGAAGATATATTAGGACAAGGCGTAAAACCTCGATGCGTTTGGAAAGGCCCGATGGGGTAATACAATAGAAGAGAAGATAAATCCCTTTAAAACAAACGTAAATGGTTTCCTCTTTTTACAAAGGGAAAAGACCAAATTTCATTTGAAAAGAGGGAAGGGTCAAAGTGGGACCGGGGGTGTAGCGCAATAGCAGTCAGGCATCGGAAGGGAGGGGCAGGTGTATTACACAATAGAATTTTACCGATGCGATTGAAGATGGAGCGACGGAGGGAAGTCCTTTATAAGACAAAATAAAATGAAATTTGGGATTTACAAAGGGAAAAGGCCCTTTCATTATGAATGGGTGGAATATTATATGGTGGGACCCGAAGGTCAATCGGAATCGGGAGATCGGAGGAGAGCGGAGGCAAATTTTTATTAAAAAATGCCGATTGTGATGGAACGACGGGCTATGGGCCGTTCAATTGAATGGGCAGATCGACGGTAGAGGAGTGATCGGGCGGGGCCAATCGGGAGCGCTCAATCACGTCGGATTTCTTACAAGAGCTAATTGGAATGGAATATAGGTATGGTGCGATTGCGATCGGGAAAGGGAAGGGATCGGATCGACGGGGATTATAATAAAAACTTTAAACTTTATTATAAAGTTTAAGGGGCATGAGGGGAAGTGGTTTGACTAAATCGCATCGGATTTATGTTTTAAAAGATTTTTCAATGTGATTTATACCATCGGATAAGGGAAAAAAAATGGGTTTTAAATAAAAAACCATTAAACTTAATGAAATAAAGTGTAAGAGGGAAACGGGAAGAGGGGAAGGGTTAGGCTATGGAGGACTTTCTTTCACTTAGGCATAAATTTCAACCCAGGAGTCAATTTTGAGAGCGTAATATACCGTTGTAAAGCTCTTTCCGGGCTCTTTCTAATGGACATACTTAGAAAATGATTCTAGACTGAAAATGCGGTGGAGGACGTCTCTGAAAGGTAGGGTGATGAATTTGTGGAGATCGCAGCTTCTGAAGTGTGAGATGACATAAAATTACATAAAAGATGATCATAAAAGAAAAGTATCATGTTTTCACCTCAAAACATGGTTTTGAGGTGAAAATTACATCAAACTGAATAAAACATTTCTTTGATCTTCCCAGGTGCTGTGACTTTGAGTTTATTGACTTCCTCATGACCTTGCTGATATTTATTGACACTTGACTCATTAATTTGACCATGGTGAGATTCTAGAACCTAATGAGACCCATCCTATGACCTCCTAACATGACTCACAAAGTGAAAGTAACTCATGACTAAAGACCATAGAGAGGAAAATCAGCAAGTTTCACATAAGGGAAAACTGATGAAAAATCACTACCATCAATGAATCCATGACCTAGAAGAATGATGAAATTTTATGGTATGAGACTCCTAATATGCAAATGCGAAAGAGCAATTTTGATCACTGATGGCAGTATGACTAGACTGCCACTAACAAGACACATCGATAATACTAGAGGAACACTACAATTAAGGCATAAATATTATCTACGCAGAGCCACAATTTCTTTTTCGCTTGCATACAACATCCAGTTGAAACAACAGAGCCAAGAAAAAATACAATCAAAGGAAAAGAGAATATCAGCGATGGGAGGAAATACCCTTCGAAGTGAGCCTCCAAACTTTCCAATTTCAAAGGCAACGAGTGCCATCCTTCAGCGAGCTGGATGGCTGACATATGTACACCGACTACAGGGATTCGACACGAGAATTGCAATCGAGTTTCTGCAAAATTTGCAGGAAGGGAAAACCATAGTCAAAGGTCGAATTATACCAGTTACAGAGGGAATTATCACGGAAGTTTCTGGAATACCAGTGCAAGGAGAAAGATGGGCATAGAAGCATATCCTCCTGAGAGAAGCAGTAGCAGCATACCAGGACCCGGAGGAACCGTTGGAACAAAAAAATAGATGGATTAACACTGCCTCTCTACACCAGCCATGGCAGGAGCTGGCGGCATTCATCCAAAATTCTATTATATGCGAAGGACGTCAGGTTGTGGTAAAACCTCGACAGCTCAAAATTTTAGCTCCACTTAAACAAAAGATTTCAATTAATCTGCCTGCCTTCTTGAATTCCTTATTGCACGGTATTGTTGTTCGATTGAGGAAAGCCAAAAATCCCCAAGCAGTGGTTAGTCACCAGGGGTTAATAAAACTAATCATCATTCATGAGCTCGATAGGCAGCAGATACCCTAGGATAATTTCGTTAACCTTGAGGCACAAGAACCAAAAATAAACCCTGAAGGAACCGAAATTGAGCCCCCCAAGGTAAATACACCAAGAAGAAAAAGGACCCGAACCTAAACTTCAGAACCAAGCAGGAAAAAATGTTCCAAGACACTCCAAGGAACCTCGAACCTCATGGAGGAAGCAGGACCATCCCATGCACCCTTGCAAGATTTCAAGCAAGAGATGGCTCGAGTCCTAGGACAAATAAGGACAGACTATGAATAAAGAAACCCATTGGGAGCAAGGGAGCAAGAGGAACTTTTTGATAAATCTGCCACCCCCAGTAGCTCTAGTCACACTAACGTCCTACCTGACCAAGAGGAACCAGGAGATGATGAGGCCCTTTCCCCTATTGATAATTATGAAGTGTATAGTGATGGGTAGACAGAGGAGAGAATGGAATCACAAGATCAGTCAGGTGACACTGTCCTTGTGGAGCAAATCACACACACAGAGACAACCCCTTTGTCACCAGGAGGTAGCATCGCTCCTCCTATTCAGGACCCTAACATTGAATTAAATTCTGAAGACGTAATCAGAAACATCATTTTAGACGCCATCCCTGAAAAGGCGAATTCCTCTCCCTACCACCTGCTGAAATCAGGACAGGTGAAGATTCAAATGAAAGGAGAAGTGAGAAACTAAGAAGGACCTGCAAGAGATTAAAGAAATTGGTAAAATATCTAAGAAAATAACTGAAGAAAGAATGAAGGGCCTGGAAGCCAAATAAATAAAACTCTATTTCAGGAACTCAAACATAACTAGTAAATACTATCGAAGGCGAAATGCAAACTGACTTAGCCGACACCGTGGAAAGTGGAATACAAACCAATTTGATAACTGCTACATAAGTTGGGGTACATACCAACTTAGCAGACACCACTAAGGCTGAAATGCAGACAGAACTGGCAAATACCATCGAAGCCTCTACTCAAACTGAGAAGAAGGTTATAGAAGAAAAGGGGACCCAGACAAAAGAAGCCCCTACCTATGCCCATCTAGTAGAGAAAGATGCCAACCAGAAATTATGCAATGAACTAGTGCAAGTGCAGCATGAGCTAACACAGTGTAGGAAGGAGGTGGTGCCATTACAAGAATATCAGGCACTGCTAAAAAAAATTCACTGACCTCTCCTCCACAGAAGATGAAACATTTTCCCAGCTTAGAGGAGAATAGGAAAAGGTTAAAATGGTACGAGAGCAGGTGAAGCAAGCTAAGAAAAAAATATTGTTGAGTCTCAAAAGTGTTCTCCATATTCATACATATTTCCATTATGTCATAACCATTTAGCTCTTATTTCATAGCCATTTGACCTAAAACCCTACATCAAGTAACCATTTTCATAAATATATGGGTTAGGATCCTTGTTTTCCAAAGTTATTTATTTTATGTATTTTAAGTGAATTTATGATTAGAAACTAGAAAATTAACATAGTTTCAGATATCTATATATGTGTTGTGAGTTTTGTGACATGTGTAGGTCAAAAAGGAGATTTCTAGGAGACCCTTATGTGGCACTCTAAGGCCAAATTCGAATTTGGTTGGAGAAGATCATGGGATCATGAGAACATGTGTCTCACTTCCTTGTTGTATTGAAACTCTAAGAGGATATGTGTCTCACTTCCTTGTTGTATTGAAATTCTAAGAGGATATGTGTCTCCTTTCTTAAGTTGTGTTGAAATTCTAGAAAGACATGTGTCTTATCATTTCCTATTTTGATTGTAACTCTAGAGTTGGAGGGAGAGATTCATGGACTCTCATTAATGAGATGACTCCTCATATTTGGTAAATAGGAGAAGCTTTCTCCTATCATAGGTAATGAGGAAGTAATGAAAGTAGTAGAGAAGTCTTTGTAACAAAGCTTAAAATGGAATGGGATGTAGATTGTGAGTTTTTCAATAGAGAAATTCAGTTCTTTGATGTTGTTTTGATTACAACTTTAAGGAGCTGAAGGATTTCAACAAATTGGTAGCAGAGGGCCCTTGCTATCCAAGGAGGCTTCTACATGATTTATAGATAAGTTGCTTTCAATTCTGTTTTGTCATATTTCCTTACTTAGATTGCTTTCTGAAATCATAGCTTTTAGGATAATTTTTCATGGCAGCCCGGGCATTTGCATATCTTTTGACTAATGACATGGAATCAATATTGTTCTCCAGTCACAATTTATTTTTTGTTTCATTCTAAAGATCGCTTTGTTTATTTCATTTCTTGGGACATTTAGCCAAAGAATTAGATTTAGATATTAATTGTTTTATACTATTTTCAAGCATTTCAGTTACAACACTGGACTGATGGTGAGGGATTGAAGTATGAGTGTGTAGTTTGATGTTAGTTTACTTTCTGCAAGTTAGATATATTAAATTGCTCATGTCATTTTCAGTTACCTCCGAAAGCCACAGCTGGACTGATGGTGAGGGATTGAAGTATGAGTGTGTAGTTTGATATTAGTTTACTTTCTGCAAGCTAGATATATTAAATTGCTCATGTCATTTTCAGTTACCTCCGAAAGCCACAGCTGGACTGATGGTGAGGGATTGAAGTATGAGTGTGTAGTTTGATATTAGTTTCTTTTTCTGCAAATTAGATATCAGATTGCTCAAGTTATTTATGGTTACCTCCGAAAGCCATAGCTGGACTAATGGTGAGGGATCAGAATATAAGTTGATGTAATTTGATTTAGATTTACTTTGTTGCAATTCTTGGATTTCTTTAAGCATAGTTTCTTTTGTGTTTAGACAGCAGCAAGGATAATTTGGTTTTCATGTTCAATAGTTCACTGTTTGATTTATTAGACTAGCAGCACATTTTCATTTCCTTTCAAGTTTTGTCATTGTATGTTTCAAATTCCTTTTTAAGTTTGAAGTTTGGTAAATCATTATAAAGGACATCATTGTCAATATTCTATAACTATACTTATTCTTTAGAATTTCCATCTCACATTAGGAACCAACAATATTCAATAAAACCAAAACGATAAAAAGTAAGAGATAGGTTATCTTGCACATATAGTGCGCCACACTTCGTCAGCTTACGAATCCCTGGTTGATAATTTATGTTAGCAATTTAGGACACACTAAATTGACCAAACATTTTGGCGTCGTTGTCGGGGAAGTGTAACTAGGTAGCCTTATTTCTTACATCTAAAAAAATTAATAATTCTTGAGTATGCTCTCCTCCTGCACTTTGTGTGATCTGGAGGATCAGAAAAAGAATTGTTATGTAAAAAAAAAATTAATAATTCTTGAATATGCTCTCCTCCTGCACTTTGTGTGATCTAGAGGATCAGAAAAAAAATTGTTATGTGAAAAAAAAAAGAGACAAAATAAAACTTCATCATTTCAATTGATTCAACAATTTAAAAAAAGAAGAAGAAGTTGTTTTCATGAAAAACTTTGATTTCAATAAATTGTTTTGTTTAATGAATATATATGTGTATTTTTAAATTTTTGAAAATATAACATACATAATTTTATTAAACAAATCAATTAAAAAAAAAATGAAAATAAAAAAATAAAAAAATTAAATTGTTTTGTTACTAAGTTATATATGTATATTTTTATTTTTGAAAATATATATATAATTTTAATAACAAATCATTTAAAAAAAAAATTTCAATAAATTGTATTGTTTAGTAAATTACATATGTATATTTTTAAATTTTTCTAAATATAACATGTGTAATTTTTTTAACAAAACAAATAATTAAAAAAAAAAAAAAAAAAATTCATTTTGCTTAGTAAAATATATGTGTATTTTTAATTTTTAAAAATATAACATATAATTTTATTAACAAAACAAATAAAAATAAAAAAAAACAACAAAAACAAAACATGAAATTTTTTTTTTTTGTTCAAAATAAATCAAAAACAAAACATCCAAGCTAGCCCTGCTAATCATGACTAATTGAAACTGTCAAACATTTTGATTGATCCACTCCAAAAGTCATCCTACGAAACCTGTAGCAATTGCCTTTGTCTTCGTTGAAAATACAAGCTCATACAGAAAGGAGGTGTTGCAAATAAAGGTCTCCAATCACTAATTCAGATGCTTGATTCTTCTGAAGAGGAAACTCAAGAAAATGCTGCATCAGTTCTTGCTGATTTTTTTGGTGTAAGAAAAGATATTTGTGAAAATATTGGAAGGCGGATGTTTGCAGTCATGAGATTTCAGGGGAGTTATATTCAGGGTGGCACCACAAATCGTAATGCAAAATCATTAGTTGATGCCAGAAATGCTTCAAATATCAAAGAAGTGTTTGCAGCTAGCAAGTATATGCAAGATGATTACCAGCAACTTAGAGCAGAAGATGTTCTTGCTGTTCTGCGTAGATTCCAAGAGTTGGATCTTCCTCGGGAGATAATGGCAAACCTATCAGTCCTGACAATGGTCAATACGAAACGCAATTTTGAACCACGTTCTGAGAAAACGATTTTTGTTACAGCACATCCAGAAACGCAATTGTTATTGACACATCATTTTCAAACACGTTTTCTGAACGATTTAGGATGAATTTTGAAAAACCGAGACATGGGTTTTTTCGCCAACGTGGTCAATTAGATAACCCAAAAATAGTTTTACAAAATTCGTGGCGGTGTGGGAGAACTTCTCGGTTCTTTGAAGGCCATTTTTGCCTGCCGCGTGAGGAAAAACGATTTTCTGTTCGCACAGTGGATAGTTTGAACGACACTTTGCTTAATTTCAGCCATAATTTGGTTTCCTGATCTCCAAGAAGAAGAATCCAAGTTGAATACTAATTCTATCGTGGCATTCAATCCACTCATACGTGGCAATCACATAAATGAAATCAAGAGCCGTAACATGTAATTACTGACTAATTCCATGAGAAAAGCTTCTGATACGTTGTTCTATTATGGGTCTCAATCCTTAAAATAATTCTCTCGTTAATATTTGAATGGTCTTGCGCTACTTCAAGTATCTTTGCACAGAAACAGGTGACTCATCCTCTGTCAAGCGGGTTTGGTGCTTCAAAATTTCATTGAACTAACGTCAGATGGCACTTAGGAAACCCATACCGGTTTGCAGGCTTCATTTGCAAGCAAAACACCCAATAATCTCGATCTATTTAGGATATGATGTTGCCTCAGGAAGTGGTCTACAAAGAAATAACATCGACTCTGTTAAAATCCTCAGACTAACCCAATTGCAGAAGATTCTCGCACCAAACATTTTGGATTTAAAAAAAAAACAAATCAATAATTTTGAATCAATGAAATGAATAAGTTATTTGCTCGTTTTTCTGAAGGTATTGATTAATTTTGGACTGATGATGAAGAATGAATGGCTAAATTTTTATTCAAGAATTTTTGCTACAGAAACCGTCGACATTCTGCAACTGAAGTCCAATTCCGCAGCTGTTCTCCAATTCCGCATCTGAAAAACCTCATTGTTCAAATCAGCCTAACTTTCTCATACAAAATCAGATTTTGATGATTTAAGTATCGTTGGAAAGGTCTCAACAAGATCTATACAATGAGAAATCCATCATTAGAGTTTGAAATGGTAAATAATGAAATAAATTGCTGAAAAGAAGCTACATTCAACTTGAGGCACTAATTCCAAAACATGTATAAATTCTTTTAATTTTTCCTTTGAGAACTTGTTTCATTAATACAAATTCTTAGTTTTGTGTGTAAATATCATAACTAGAGAGATTGATCACCTCTCTCCCTTTGATAATCTTACATTCCATTGCAGAAGAAGTATTAGTTTTTTTGCAGGTTCCAGGAGGAAAGACAAATGACTACAAGAGAATGGTGTCTCTCTAAGAGACCAATTTGTTTCATAAGAGGATGATCAGCAACAAAGAGAAAATATGTTGATGTAAAATCAGATCCAAACACTTGAAAAACTTTCAGATACTATTGTCTCCATCACATCCATACCTCATAATAAACCATTCACCTCATTTCACTTCATATTTTCCATTTACATTCACATCCACTTTCCATTTCTTTTTGTCCATTCATAACCACAAATAAAAGCAAGAGGCTCATTTACATGCTTATTGCCCATTGCCATTTCTCATTCACATGCTTATTTCCCATTTTCATTTCTACTTTCCATTGCCATCTTCCATTTTCATCTCCCATTTCTTGTCATTTTCATTCCGCAAATAAGCCCTGCCTCAATGCAAACTATTGAGTCTATAGTCCTTTGAGTCTAAGTTCTTTGTAAAACACCTTGAGGCTTGCATGCCTTAATGGTAAGTCTTCATGCTGACAAACAATGGGAATACATTAATGTCTCTTGTTCGTCAGATCTTCTAGGTGACTCGACATCAGCAAAATCATTCGTACCTAGCAAGATGTGTTTGGGCATCTTGACTCTCATTGTCATCAATGGTGAGAGTTCTCATATTGACTAGTGGCATCCATTAATGGCCAATAAGTCAACAATTTCCTACTATGTTCGACATCAGAACATCTTTTCACATAGTAGGAATTATGCCAATGAGTTTTGAAGACATGAAGACTATTATTTTCAGCATTTTGGAGCAGATTCAACAAGTTTTAGTAGGAGCAATAAAAAGTCATCTTATCTCTTTATCCATGACTCCTCTTGTTCAGCCACTTGAAGAATAATATGATCAGAATTTTGCAGCCACCACACATACACAACTCATCCACATTTAAGGTAAGTGAAGGTATGTTGTTTTCTAATTTTTAGTCATGTAATTCATTAGAATGCTAAAATTGTAACTTTGGAAAAATTCCTCACTCCCTTTTCCACATTGTCATATCTTTAGTTGGGGGGGAAGGGACATCATTTCATATCCACATGTCATACACTATCATACATTTTCATTTCATTTCCACCCACATATACTTCCCAACCAACTATTGTTGCAACATGATCCAAAAGATTATATGCCTTGCAAATGATCAATTCATTGATGAATTAATTGATTCTAAATGTTTTCATGAACTTTGATGCAACAAAGAAAATAAAGCATTGTTACACAAGAACCAATGCTTCGAAAAAAAAGAAAAAAAATGGTTGTCACACAAGAACCAACCATTGAAAAAAAAAAAAATGTTGCAATCAAATGTATTATACTTTGCCAAAAAAGAAAATATCAAGAAGCAAAGTTTGGAAAGAATCTATATGAGTCAAAACTCATAAAAGATCAACTCATGGACAAATGAATCATTGCAATAGTTGCATAAGGACATGCAACAACTTCAGTTGGGGGGTATGTTGAATCTCAAAAGTGTTCTCCATATTCATACATATTTCCATTATGTCATAACCATTTAGCTCTTATTTCATAGCCATTTGACCTAAAACCCTACATCAAGTAACAATTTTCATAAATATATGGGTTAGGATCCTTGTTTTCCAAAATTATTTATTTTATGTATTTTAAGTGAATTTATGATTAGAAACTAGAAAATTAACATAGTTTCATATATCTATATATGTGTTATGAGTTTTGTGACATGTGTAGGTCAAAGGGAGACTTCTAGAAGACCCTTATGTGGCACTCTAAAGCCAAATTCGAATTTGGTTGGAGAAGATTATGGGATCAAGAGGATATGTGTCTCACTTCCTTGTTGTATTGAAACTCTAAGAGGATATGTGTTTCATTCCTCAAGTTGTGTTGAAACTCTAGAAAGACATGTGTCTTATCATTTCCTATTTTGATTGTAACTCTAGAGATGGAGGGAGAGATTCATGGAATCCCATTAATGAGATGACTCCTCATATTTTGTATAAATAGGAGAAGCTTTCTCCTATCATAGGTAATGAGGAAATAATGAAAAAGTAGTAGAGAAGTCTTTTGTAACAAAGTTCAAGATGGAATGGGATGTAGATTTGTGAGTTCTTGTTAATAGAGAAATTCAGTTCTTTGATGCTGTTTTGATTACAACTTTAAGGAGCTGAAGGACTTCACCAAATTGGTAGCAGAGGGCCCCTGCTATCCAAGGAGGCTTTTACATGTTTTCTAGATAAGTTGCTTTCAATTCTGTTTTGTCATATTTCCTTACTTAGATTGCTTTCTGAAATCATAGCTTTTAGCATAATTTTTCATGGCAACCCGGGCATTTGCATATCTTTTGACTAATGACAAGGAATCAATATTGTTCTGCTGCTAATTTACTTTTTGTTTAATTCCAGCACTGCTTTGTTTATTTCAGTCTTGCACATTTGTTTCAGTAATTAGATTTAGATATATTAAATTGCTCATGTCATTTTCAGTTACCTCTGAAAGCCACAGCTGGACTGATGGTGAGGGATTGAAGTATGAGTGTGTAGTTTGATATTAGTTTACTTTTTGCAAGTTAGATATATTAAATTGCTCATGTCATTTTCAGTTACCTCCGAAAGCCATAACTAGACTAATGGTGAGGGATTGAAGTATGAGTGTGTAGTTTGATATTAGTTTACTTTCTACAAGTTAGATATATTAAATTTCTCATGTCATTTTCAGTTACCTCCGAAAGCCATAGCTGGACTAATGGTGAGGGATTGAAGTATGAGTGTGTAGTTTGATATTAGTTTCTTTTTCTGCAAATTAGATATCAGATTGCTCAAGTTGTTTATGGTTACCTCTGAAAGCCATAGCTGGACTAATGGTGAGGGATCAGGATATAAGTTGATGTAATTTGATTTAGATTTACTTTGTTGCAATTCTTGGATTTCTTTAAGCATAGTTTCTTTTGTGTTTAGACAGCAGCAAGGATAATTTGGTTTTCATGCTCAATAGTTCACTGTTTGATTTATTAGGCTAGTAGCACATTTTCATTTCCTTTCAAGTTTTGTCATTATATGTTTCAAATTCCTTTTTAAGTTTGAAGTTTGGTAAATCATTATAAAGGACATCATTGCCTTGAATATTCATAACCATACTTGTCTTTTAGAATTTCTATCTCACGTTAGGAAACCAACCAAGATCAATAAAAATCCAAAAACGAAAAAAAGTAAGAGATAGGTTATCTTGCACATATAGTGCGCCACACTTCGTCAGCTTACGAATCCCTGGTTGATAATTTATGTTAGCAATTTAGGACACACTAAATTGACCAAACAAATATCTACAATTTTCTCTCTATATAATGATGCGCTATCATGAAGAGCTCCGGAAACCAACTATGCCTTGTTCCTAACAGAACGGTATTTACTCTTGAAATTTAAAGCTATTAGGGCAGGAAATTCCACTACTTTCAGGACCATAGAATAATTTTTCCGTTGTTGTAATGATCAGGATGAGCACGTCCAACGCCTCCTGTGTGAACTTTACATGCATAAATTCTTCTTAGAAGAAGACACGGACAACAACCTTAGCCCCTTTATAGGGGATGTGCAGCTACAAGCCTTCCTTTCATTTGCTAAAAACTATATCAGGTGGGCCAAATCCTACGTCATCTTCCAAAAAAGAGAGCATATCCTAGATTTATGGGTCAGGGGGGAGCCTACAAAACCCCTGAAATTGATCATCCAGCACAGAAACTTCATGAGAAGGGAAGGTGTGAGGACTATGCTGGGGCCCATCCATAAATATATCATAGAAAATGCATGAGAATACTTTGGGGACATTCGTGAAGTGGCCTTAGCAGCAGCCAAGCAAAGATGAATGGCCTCCACGAATAATTTGAAGAATAGGGAACCATTCATTTACAGGAATTTCAAGGCTATTGCCCCCATTTCCTCTCATACAGCAGTGTGGTCTACAGCATGGGGCCTTCCTAGTTGGGATGTAGATATAGAAGCCCTCTCCTCTGGTATCCTCCCGAGGATTATAATCACAATAACGAATTACCAGAAGGATCCACAAGTGCTGCCTTTGCACTCATGAAACGAAAACAAGGCTTCAGAGCATACAACGAAAAGGTTTACCCTGCCTACTCCTTAACACAACTACATGTCAATCATTTTTTTGCATGAGGACATGAAATTAGGTAAGTAGGGGATTATGTTGGGCCCAAATTAAGGTATGTTCTTACCCTGTAATTACTTCAAATTATGTTACAATTTTGGGAAAATTCCTCTTCATATTAACAATAAAAAGAAAAAAATTTATGAAAACGAGAACAATTAGACTAATGATGAAAAGGATGTTTTTGTAACAAAAAATTGACTTCTCTTATCTCCACATGCAGGAAGGCAGAGTGGTTGGACCAATAGGAAACGGAAGCTAACCAATGGATGCAAAAATATGAGATCTCGGTAACTCCCAGCAACTGGCAGAAGGAAAACAGATGAATTCGAGTCCAAGAACTCAAACGCTAGCCACACGCAGCGGGCTGTTGTTTGGGAAATACTTTCGCATTTTTTAAATCACCTTTAAAAGGGCAAAGGACGGATGGAGAAGGGGAGTTGGAGAAAGGATAGGAAATTCATTCTGCAATCAACGCATCAGAACCAACCTGTCTATTGTATTTTTGTAACATCACTAGATGTAATATAGAGCTTTGAACAATAATCTTTTGAAGTTTTCACTGCACTAGAGCTTCTGGTGGTCTGGGCCCAACCCCTGGAAGTTCCTCGCCAGTTTTGATACTCTGTGTAGTTGCAGAACCAGTGCTTAAGTATCTGATGCAGTTGTAATGTATATTTCCATTCAATAAAGTTACAGTTCTCTTTCTTCATGATTGTTAGCAATCACGCTCTTGAATTAGGATAATCACAATCATATTTTCCGACTTATGGCAATGTTTCATTATCAGTATATAGTTCCAATTCTTTCAATACCATTGCATTTGAGTTACAGATCGTAGAATAAGCTGATTTCGATGTTATTTTTCTTTATGAATTGCGTTCTTTTTTAGCACAACGAAGCATTCAACCGTCGATCAATGTCTATTAATTAATTCATAAAGAGAATTCCATTGAAAAATTACTTAAATAATTGTTTTACAATTCATTTAAATCACTTCAGTTATACTACTGTTCCATTACTCCTCAGTTAGTTATACTGTTGTTCCATTACTGCTCAGTTAGTTATATTGTTGTTCCATTACTACTCAGTTAGCTAGACTGTTGATTCAATTCAATTCCATTTTTGTTCAGTTTATTTACACTATTGTTTAATTCAATTCAATTGTTGCTTGATTTCTCTAGATTTCTGTTCAGTTCAGTTAGACTAATGTTTAATTCAATTAGATAGTTGCTCAATCTTGCTGCTCAAACTTAGGTTAAAAATCAATCCAAGCCACCCCTCGTTAGGATAAGTGAACTTAGGAAGCCACAAATTCTTCCTCATAAGTGACAAGGAGTAACTATTAGACGACCTGACTCGCATATATTGTGCCAACACTCTTGAAATAAGAAGACTTACCCCGGGTTGATAATTAAATGAGAAAGCACTAGAGTTTTCAATAATACGCCACCTCTGTGAGTCCCAACAGCAACCATTTATTATTGAATGGTCCCAAAATAACCATTTTAAAAGAGTTATATGTTGAATCGGTAATAAATAATTGATTAGTTGGTACTGACAAGGATTCCAATGTTTGTGGCAATTGTGATAGTGGCATTTTTATTCCTTAACCGCAAAATGGCCTTCCACCTAGCTTCATTAGGAATAAGGAATTATTGCATATTATTGATGCTAATGTATAATTCTATGTGGAATTTACTGTTCATGACCAATAACTCTTTATGGACTTCCATAACAACAACTAAAACAATGAAGTTTGAATATAACATTTCAAATATTAACTTGCCTTTCAATCCACCAAAAACTTGGAATGTCTCTTGATAATTTCTTTTCCTTTCTAATGCTTCAACATATATATTGTTTGGAAAATTCCAGCTATTTGGATTCTGTTATCACTCAGTAATTTCTCGAGGTTCAAGAGAGAACTCACCGAGATAACCACAAACCTACTTCAAACCCTAGGATCTAGTCTTCCTAGGGTTCAAAGAGGGCTCTCTCTTTAAAGTTCAACTTTGTTTTAATTTGCGAATATTAGGCTCGCTATGAAAGTGTAGTTTTGGTTTTGCTTTGATAGATTTGGTGGGAAAAATCACTTGAAAGGATGGATAGTGATAAATCTATTTGTCCATTGGGTTATGGAGTCAAAATCAAGTAAACAAGGCTAGGATCAAGGTAAAAAAGGTCAAATGTCTTCAGGGCAAGATAGATAACCCTTGGAGATCTTGGAAAGTTGTTTTCTAAGGTGGTATGATCGGGATAAAGGGAACTTAAGAATCCTTAAATCTAGAAAAGGGAAGTAGTATGAGAGGTCAAACGAGAGAGGGAGAAATTAAGAATTCCCTACACTGGAAATCAGAGGAAAACATATAAATGATAACTAGTTAAAAACAGGGTGCTATTAACATGTCCTACAGTAATAATCCTAGTTATACATTTAGATTTAGCATAAACATAAATGGATGCATGTAACAGAGAAAAGAAACAATGAAAAGTGAAGAAAATACTTCACTCCAAATAGCTCATCATAGGGATCCTGAAGTATGATGCCAATTTGATTTGATCCAGCCTGCTACTCAAAGTTTTGACACACAAAATCTTTAAATTCCAAGAAGAAATGACTATAACAATCCCAATAATTTTATTCCACCAATATACTTCAAAGAGTGAAGTATTTATACAAATTCTAAACTAGAATATCTTGAAAAAATATCAAGATTGGTTTAGAAATATCTCCAACTGTTTTACATAAATAGAACTTATGTAAAGGACACTCAAAACTAATGAATCTATTTGGCACTATTTTTTATTGATAGGTGATGACAAAGAGGAGAATTCGAATTTGATCTCAACTCTTAGTTGATGATGAGGCATCCAAGCCACTAACTATCTCCTTTCTTTGTGCATTTTGTTCCGGCATTTCTGCAAACTTGGGGTCCAACGATACCCTTTGTATTTCTCAATCCAAAATATATATGTAAAGTAAGAATTCATAGTGACTGTAAATGCTCTTTTATCTTTCACAGGATGACTGTTCTTTAACTCTGATACCTGGAATATTTTAAGGAAAATCCTTTGAATTCATTTCCTTGTAAGTTCTTGGAGTAAAACATATCTTTAACTAGTATTTAGAATCCAAATTATCCGTTTGCTAATGACACTACTACATTTGGCAGAAATTCCGACACTTGGTTCCGACGCTTTTGACCAAATGTCAGAAATTTCCCCAAATTTTTTCCATCCCGCCCGAAACCGTCGCTATACCGAAGTTTATAGAAAAGTGTCACAATACCGACACTTAGAAAAGTGTCGCAATTGCGACGTTTGGAGGAAGACGTCGCAATTGCGACACTATGGCCCAACGCGTCGCTATTGTGACAACTGCCTCTACACGTCGCAAGTGCGACACAATGTCTAAGTGTCGTAATTGCGACGTTTGGAGGCCTTCGTCGCAATAGGGACGCCTTTTCCGCCGTCGGTATAACAACACTTATATGCACACTAAATACAAATACGAAACTTATATGCGCGCTACATAAAAATGATTTTATTGTTTCGTATCTGTCGTCATAGCTACATTAACGTCTGATATCACGCGTGCATTCGCCCTCCGCGCTTGCAGAACAGCATTCGCCCTCAACTCTTGCAGAACAGCATTTGCCCTCAACATTCGCCCTCAGCGTTCGCCCTCAGCTCTTGCAGAACAACATT